>VXCM01003789.1:312728-368289 GCA_014773175.1 Lucifuga dentata | reverse complement strand
CCCCCCCCCACACACAGGGAAACTGTTTGCCAACCATATAGCAGTAAAGAAATTCTGTTTAGTTTCATTGCACTATGGTGTGTTTTGACAATGACTATAGGAAGTGTCTTTAACTTTTTGCCAATGATACCAAAAGCAACATAAAGTAAATAGTGTTTCTTATCTGAAGAATTTACTGAAGACTGACAGCCTATATTATATGTGCCAATTACCAAGTTCTTTTCTGATGCCCTGCCTTTTTCAGCCTCTCTATCCTTCTGTCCATTCTGAGGGAATTACTTCACATAAAGGAACTTTAGACAGCTCAACAGTTTTGAATGTCTGCACTAAGTGCATTGTAATGCCTGTTTAAAAAAAAAAAAGAAAATACATAGGTTTTATTACTCAAGCATGTATTGGTTTGTAATACTTCAGGTTCCTTGTATATGTAAATGATGACCTTTTAGTGCCAACATATCTCACTGGTATCTGAGGACAACTTTGTATATGGCAAGGTGACCAGCTAAGTTGGCCCTGTTTGAATACATGACAAGTGTTCCTTCTCTCCTGCCTTCCTTTAAGTTGGTTGTGGTGCGTCAGCCCCCAAAACTGGGATGACACTCACCAGAGACATTTAGAAGAGAGAGATCATCAGTTTCTTGATGTAAATGAGGCTAGTTTTGAGATAACCACCAATACAGGCCTGGAGATTCTCCAGGGTATCACATTCATCTGCCGTACTGATTAGTGGTGTTTTCAAGGAGGGGATGGATGACAAATGCATTACTGCTATTCAAATGGGGCCTTGGACTTGATTTTTTTTCTTTTTTTTTTCTTTTTTTTAAATCTGTACAGTCATGTCGTTCTACCACTGCAGTCATTGTTAAATCTTGTACAAGTTGTATCACTGGTTGATGTACCATATCTGACATTTGTAATTATGAAATAAAACACTGCCATTTGTATTAAAAAATACTGTTGTCTTGACTTATTTCTGTTATGCTGAATGTATTGCTCCTTGCAAAAAGTTTAAGAGTGGCCTACAGATTGGAATGAAAATGAGTATCATCTGCCTAAGATCTATTTAGGTCCAAATCACAAAACCTCAATGCACTGGTGGCAGGGCAGCACATATGCTGCAAGTGGGGTTGTTGAAAGACTCGATAATTTCTCCTTTTCCCATTATGGTAATTATCTTTATAGATGCATTATAGTGTTGGACGTGAGAAGTGTTGGATTTCTTGTTGATATTCTACATTTTCATCCTCCTGTACATCGCAGTTATCTTCTTCCGTGTTGGTCGAGAGCCATAGCCACAGCATCGATGTTATACAAATCTGTTTTTACAATCTGGATTTCAGGAGTCCCGTGACAGCAACAATAGAAAAAAAAAAATCGTTGCTGTCATTCATTGGACCGTTTTCCAGTAGATCAATAAAAAAGCTCAGTCTGATTGGCTGCGGGTGTCGCATCCCTCCCTCTGACAGGCTGTCACATCTCTGTGTGATTCCTGGTGTGATTTGTCGGGGGACGCAGCGCCGCATCAAAGATGGCTTTTTATCACTCAACACCCCGTTCATTTATGGACAATACTGTCAAAGAATAAGACATTTTGCACGGAAGACAAGGCGGAGGGCTGGTGGTCGTTGTCGCGAGCAGTGTTGGCACTCTCGTCGCATTACGCACCGCTTGCTCTCTCGTGTGGTAACTTGTTCCCACTGCCTAGCTAGCTTGCTCACATTGTAAATATTAGCAAGCCAAGCTAGCTTGCTTACTGCTGGTTGCTAAAATGGCCACCATGGAGAAACTGATGAAGGCCTTTGAGTCTCTCAAGTCATTCCAGCAACAACAGGGACCACCAACCGCAGAGGAGCTTGTCCAGAGGCAGTAAGTTGATTTCTGTGTAACAGCGACTGTCCAGCAAGCTCGCAGTCCCCGGGCGAGGCACGCAGCCCTAGGTCGCAAGCTAACGCTAAATGTCTCAAGGTTTAATGGTTAGCTTGAAGCTAGCCGAGCTAACATGCAAAGTAGCAACCATAGTCTAAACTGTTATTTACAACTCACCGGCTATTCAGGGCCCATTTGTTGGCCGTTATTTTACTTATGCAAAGCGAGGTTTCTTCACCTGATGTTATCTTAAATATGAGCAATTAGTTAACTTTCCAATACGGGAGCGCTAATGTGTATTGATAGCATTTGCCGAGTTAACTGATTTCTAATATAGAATAGGTTCGCTAATTGATGTCCACGCACCTGCAGAAGGAATCGAGAACCAATTCAACAGTTATTTGACTGGTTAATGTTACTGTCTGACAGGTTGTCCGAACAATAATGATGGGGAAGCCCTGCTGAGTGTTAGAACGTTAGTTAAGTTTTCAGTTATTTGTTTTACAAGTAATTGATTGACCTGATTTTGACCTGTGGGCCAGGTATACAAAGATGGTGGCGTCCTGGAATGACGCAATTTACGCCTTTCCATTCCCACATCATTCACTCTTCTCTTAATGTGCTGTATTGTCTGAACCGGCAAAGATAATGAGTAGTTTTGTATGATGGTTGCAGTCGAGGGCTATATCAGGAAGTCGCTGAACTTGGTCATTCATATAGCCCACTGATAACATAGTTGTTTTTGATGACATGATGCAAAAAGACAGATTTCTTGAGTCGCTGCATAGCCAGATGGCTGTGCATGATTGTTGAAAAATGTTTACATTCAGTCACTTGCAAAATAAGCATCACTAATGTTGAAAAGTGGGACGTGCTGTTAAAAGGTGAGATCATTAGTGGCTACTATTTTTCTTTAATTTTTAGAAAGCTGTTTATGATCAAAAATTGTATTTCACAGAATCTATTGTGATTTACACAGCTTTGGCAGTGCTTGGATATGTTTAATCATTAGATGAAGAGTACATGGTTCTGATGTCTATGCGCTTCTCCTCAAAGGCTCCTACAGACTGTGCCCTATTTTGGGTAGTCTCAGATGAAAGTTGACAAGCCTGACAGAATCTTGATGAAATCTTGGATCATCAATCCAAAATGGTGTTCCTAGATCTCAGTGAGAAACAGATACAAATTCTACACTCTTAGGACCAAAGACAGCCTGTGGCATAATTCTAAAAGTGATTTAGGACTAAAAGCTCACAATTTGACTGTTGCTACAACCCACATCTACAAACTGGTCCAGATACATGACAAGTTGGCAACATGTTGCTGTCTGCATAGTTTTCCTGCTCACCAGACATTCATCACACAATCTGACAACATCAAACTGGATATTGTACAGTCCGACACAGATTGTGACTAAGGTTTTATACATGCCTATCTGCCATAGTGTGACATGCGGTGAACTTCTGAAGTCACTGTTATTGGCCAGTTTGCAGGAGGCATAAGGGTTGTGACACTCAAAAGACATGTGAAATGAACATTTTCATCCTGTCAATCAGGGGACATTATTATATTTTGGTTGAGCCAAAAAGTATGCAGGGCTTCTTGTATACATCTATCCTCGGGCTGTGCTGCTGATGTCCTTACAGTGAAATCTAGAAATAAGAGTGACTTGTATTTCAGGGGTGTTAGTGACTTAGAATCCTCAGTGTTCCATCCTTTCTATTGTGGGTCACCATGAGATTTAATTAAGATCACACTCAGAGCTGGAATGACTTCTGGCAATTGAATTTCATAAGCACTCGTTTTTCTGTCTCTGAAACAACTCTCAAGTTTTGCTTCAAACTCTTGTCTCCTCTCACTCTCTTTCCCCTCCCTCAGGAAAAAGGAACAGGCTACCACAAAGAAAGACAGGGTGACCCACTGCTTAACAATATGTGAGAACATTGTGGCTCAGTCTTTGAGGTAAGCCCTCTTAATGTAACTAAAATTATGAGAGAGGAAGAAATCAGTGGTGGATAGCCCATGAAAAACTATGTTCAGGTATAATATATGTTAATGTAAAAATGTATCGTGTGGGGATGTTGATATGACCAGGTGATGTGTGTGTGTAGTTTTTTTGTATAACTTCTTTAAACCATATATATCTGTTAAATTTTGAGTGTGCAGTATGTGTGTATTGACGTTTGCCTCATTTTTGTCCCCATGGTTCTGGGAGCAGAACATCTCCAGAGTTCCAGAAGTTGCTGGGCATCGCCATGGAGATGTTCCTGCTTTGCAGTGATGACAGTGAATCAGATGTCCGGATGGTGGCTGACGAATGCCTGAACAAAATCATCAAAGTGAGCAGGACCTTTAGCCAACCGTCCTTTTTTCACCTCGCTGTTAATAATTTTCTTAATAAATTGATCATCTAAAGATTTTTCAATTGGGACCTGCTGAGAACAGTAATTATAATATCTCATGCCTATGTGGAGAAAACTTAAAATTATCTTTCTTATTTATTGCCAAGGGTGTTAATTTTTTGATAAATTTTATCTTCAGGCACTGATGGACTCCAACCTGCCACGATTGCAGCTGGAGTTGTACAAAGAAATTAAAAAGGTAAAAGAAATGTGCCTGTGTTTCTGCACAGCAGTATATCCTCTGAAAAATGGATAATATTTAATATTTGTGAAGATTTACATTTCATTGATTTACATATTATTATAATAATAGTGATGATTGTGTGGCTTGCGATGACAGTGCATGTTTATCTGTGTAGAATGGTGCCTCTCGGAGTCTGAGAGCAGCTTTATGGAGGTTTGCTGAGCTTGCCCACCTCATCAGACCACAAAAATGCAGGTATACAGACGTGCCTAACAAGTAGCTTTTCACTTCTCTCATCTGTCACTTATCTTACACCAGAATGGGAAGACCTACCTGCAGGATTTCAGCCTTTGGTATATTTGGTTAAATGTTGGTCCAAAAAAGGGATGTGGGCAAACAACATTTGAACTCCGCTTCAGTTGCTGCTTTATCCTCATTGTTCCTCTGTTTGTGTACATCTCCTTTCATTCACTTCCCCTTCCTGGGTCCAGACCCTACTTGGTCAACCTGTTGCCGTGCCTCTCCAGAATCACTAAACGGCAGGAGGAAACGGTGCAGGAGACACTGGCTGCTGCAATGCCTAAGATCATGGCAGCCTTGGGACACTTTGCCAATGATGGCGAAATAAAGGTATGCACTCCGCTTCATGAAGCTAAATGTGGGTTTAAAAGTTTTAGAGTTATTGTAGTGGTTCCTCTCCTGTTTCTTCAGTTATAGGTGATTTCTAAGAAGTTTGGATTTTGTAAAGATCAAAGTTTATGTGATGAGAAATTACTGTCATTAGATTTTCCAGAAATTTTTATTTTTCTTCAAATCATTTAGCATTTCTTTTGCTCGCTCTCCCTTACGTCTTTTTATTCATGAATAGGACAGGAGTGTGACTTTTATGTTGAACCCTAGTCCAAACTTTGCCTGGACCATTTGTAGTCTGGCTCTGATAACGATGTGGACAAAACAAAGTTTCTTTGCATCCAAACCTGCCTCTTGATTGAGAGTATAACTTTTAAGATTTACATGAGGATCCTTGTGTATGTAGACACCAGAAAGTATATACGTATATCTGTAAATAAATACAATAAAAATTTATGTCTTATTTTCACTCTTGTCTAATCTTGTTTTTCCCAGGTGCTCTTGAAGTCCTTTGTGGCAAACCTAAAGTCCAGCTCGCCCACCATCAGACGGACAGCAGCCAGTTCAGCTGTTAGTGTGTGCCAACACTCCAGGCGCACCAGCTACTTCTACACCTGGCTGCTTAATGTGCTGTTGGGTAGGACACATGACACACTCACATGCATATACACACATGCATGAACACTGGCACGCTTACTCCCAGTTTTTTTTTAACACAAATGTGCATAATGCATAACCTTGCAGTTAGAAATATGGAGACACATGCAAAATATACGCCCCCAAGTGCTTTGACAGTCTTATACGATGTTGGATGTTAACTTCAGATTCGAGCGAAACAAACACACCAAGCTCTTGTTTCTCCTGTCTCCAGGTCTGTTGGTGCCAGTGGATGAAGAACATCCCAGCCATCTCATTCTGGGGGTGCTGTTAACCCTTCGTTATCTGATGCCTCTGCTGCAGCAGCAAGTTAACACCACGAGCCTCAAAGGAAGCTTTGGAGTCATGAGGAAGGAGGCTGATGTACAGCCCTCCCAGGAACAGCTACTACAGGTAAAGAGAAACTTTGTGTCTGTGATCTGAACTTGCATATGGCAAGCCACCACAATGTGCTGTTATTGTGTGGCCTTTGGGTACATGGTGTTAAAGCTGTTAAATGCTGTAATCAGAGTGCAGTTACTCGAGTGCACCTTCTGGTGGAGGAAATTCTCACCTTGTTGCAGTGATGCTGAAGTGTACTCAGGTGTGTTCAGCACACCTTGACATCACAGTTTGTTGTAGTGAGAATATCAGTGAAAATAAGATTTCCAACAGCAGTAAAGTTGCTGTTAAATTAATTAGATCTTGTGTGTGTGTGTGTGTGTGTGTGTGTGTGTGTGTGTGTGTGTGTGTGTGTGTGTGTGTGTGTGAGTGTGTGTGTGTACACGTGCATCTGCATATGTGTCCATCCCCGTCCATCCAGGTGTATGAGCTGACCCTGCACTACACACAGCACTGGGATCACAACGTGGTCACAGCTGCTCTGGAGCTCCTGCAGCAGATGTTCAGGACTCCGCCCCCAGAGCTTCTACACATGCTCATCACTGTGGGCAGCATTCCACACGCCACTGTGTTTCGTCAGGACGCTGAGAGCCGCGCACGCTCGGGCAGCATCCTCGAGCTCATTGGTAAACGCACTGATCGGTCAGCATGTCTGTGTGTAAAACTTTCATGACCGTTTTGTTCATACAATGATTTTCTGGTACAATGATTTGCAGACACATTTTTCTAAAAGTGATCACAATGAAATATTTGGCAGCAATAAAATCAACTTCAACTTCATGATCTCTGAAGATGTATAAAATAATTGATTATTCTGTCCTAAATGGAAAGTACAGTGTGGTACAGGTAGCACATAGTTGTAAAATAAAAGCATTGTTTTTCTCCACTCTGCACATTCAAATGTTACTCATCAAGCAGCGGTTATGATAAAAGGAATAACGATGACTGAGGAGGCTACACAGGCTACATAATGTTTATCTTTTTGTGGCTTTAAATTAGTTAACCATACTGACGTTGCCAGGAAATTAGTTGGACGACCTGTTTGTGCTCTGCTCTGGTTTCTGCTTTGGCCTCTGTGGCCTTTTTCTTTGCTTGCTAACACTTTTTCTGTCTGTAATGAATTTCTTCTTTCCTTTTGGAAGTTTTGCTGCTTCTCTTTTTTCCTCATTTCCTGTTTCTGCTTCCTGTCCCTTGCCATTTGCAGTGGGGGGAGGGTCCTCCTGCAGTCCACTACTTCTCAGGAAACAGAGAGGTGACTAGACTCTTTACCTCCTCGCTCTCCTCTGCACACCTCTTCCCTCTCACTGAGGTTTCAGTCAGGGCTTGGCAGATTTATGTTGGATTGAGTCAGTTGATAATGTCCATGGTTGAGAAACATGCTGCATTGATTACAATATTTTAGACATGCAAATAAGTTATCCTCACAAAAGCCACAAAAAAAAGTAAATAGATTACATTAATCAACTTAGGAAATCATCATTTTCTGGCATAATTCTACTTTTGGACCTAATACCACAAATTTTTATGTTTTTGACATGAGAATAGTTGAAAAGCAAACTGCCCCCCACCCAAGCTTCCCTCTTTTCAGTTAAGCTGCTCTGTCATGTGACCTTTGACCTGATCTGTCCAGGTAAGATGCTGTCTGGGGAGGAGGATGGCTTGGAGGATGACCCTGAGAGGACTGAGGTCACCACTGGTGCTTTCACAGGTGAGAGACATGCAACAGGATGCAAAATGAAAATGAAATGGCTGGTGTGGAAGTCTTGATGATTATTGGCTTTAGGTTGTTTTACAGTAACATGCTTTTGATTCATTAAGACTATAGTTGTGCATATAGAGTGTTTATTTTAATTTTGAAAACTAGATGGGAAAGCCCTGATTTGTGATTTATATACAGCACTCCATCACCTCAACTGCCACATCACTAATGAGTTCATATCTAAATATGTGGCTTAAAGGACCATACCACGCATGTTGCATGTTTGAGCCTAATGTATTCAATTTTCATACACATAAGGTTACTGACAATCATTTCCCAAAGGATAAAACTGTATTTCAGATTCCCTGATATTTTGCAAAATCTCTTAATCTTTCAAAATCAAATATTCAAGCAATACACCCACCTTAAAAATCGATGTTTCGCCTGCTAATAGTTACGCAATTATGAAGTCATGGTTGTTAAAATTTTTCAATAAATGCAGGTCTTCTTTTGGGACTATATTCCCCGGTGGAGACATACATTCACTCCGTGCTTTTTATTGCACTTAAATGCTAAAATTGCAAAACTTTGAAAAAAACCTGAATACACATTATTCACGATAATGAATTACCTATCCCACAAACTATTCAAGTATCTACAAGTTGATTTTAATAGTGTACCAGAATGAACTGAAACAATGGCAGTAGGAAAAAAGTTTTTTAACTCACCGTTCCAGTAGTATGCTTTGGGAAATGATTGTCAGTAACATTACATGTATGAAAATTTAATACATTAGGCTCAAACATGCAAAATGGCTGGTGTTGTCCTTTAAAGAGCAGGAACCTGAAAATAGTGAATTATGAAAACTGGATTTTTTGTGTCTGTAAAATGTTGAATTGCATATCTGAGAAGTCTCTGAACTGTCATGAAGATGCGCTCCCATTCATTTTATGAAGAAGAAGGAAATCATTATTCGTTGTCATTTTTTGCAGCAATAATCACAAAAGCTGTCAGACTGAAAATCTGGTGGGACTGATTAGTAATGAAGCATTATTAAATTGACAATCACACAGGAAAACCCCTGTAAAAATGTACGGCTTTGTTTGGTTTGGTCTGTTAGCCTCAGTCGTTGGCACAGACGGTTCCTCTACGGGTCAGGTGGACATCATCACTGAACAGCCACGCTCCTCCCAGCATTCCCTGCAGCCTGGGGATTCTGTGGACCTCAGTGTCTCCTCCGAGCAAGGCGGTGGTGGAGGTGGAACATCTGCATCAGACACTCCTGAGTCGCCCAACGATAATGAGGAGGACATGTTGAGTCGCAGCTCCAGTGGTGGTGCCAACATCACTCCGGAGACGGCGGACTACACCACACCAGAGAACGCCATGCCAGAGGGAGGGCCCCTTGGAGAGGGCGGAGCACTACTACACACTAATGATCGCTCACTACCACCCAGCGACTCCTCGCAAACCACCACAGAGGGACCGGACTCAGCCGTTACCCCTTCTGACGTGGCAGAGCTGGTCAGTCTCACTGTGAGCGAGAGCATGAGAAAGAGATTTTGTAACGTTACAAAATAATTTGAGTGTGTGTTTGAGTGTAACATAGAAGGAAACATGTTTCCTTAGATAGTACTGAAAGTTTCTAACTGTGAACCTTGTCCACAGTGACCTGCTACCTGGTTTGTGAGTGATGCTACACTTAATAGAATTAGGATTTGTAGAATGGACAAAATCTTTCTACTCCAATTTGGCACATTTTAAGTATTAAAGGACATATCACTGGTTATGCAAGTTGTAGCCCATTAACTACGAATTGGATGAACTTAGTTGTTTAGCACTAATGATCGCTCACTTAGCCCCANNNNCCTCCCCCCCGCTCCACCACAAACAGCACAGAGGGACCACATATTTTAATGTCAGCATTATGTCTATTGATGCTTCAATTGCTAAAGCTTTATGAAGTAATTTTTCACTGTTAGATTCCAAGACGAGTTCACAGCAGCACAGTGCTGATGTACTGCCACCTTGCCACTAAATCATGCTGATGTGCCAAACTTATACATCCAACAGAAACAACATCATGGGCATCTGTTAGAGTTCTCTCTCTGCCTGCCTGGTTAGTGCCAGCCCAATATTTCCTCTTGTTTTTTAAGTTTTGTTGTGGTCTCCACAAAATCCTGAGAGAATTCTTTCGGTCTTTACTTACTAGGGTTAATCTGCTATCTTCCCAATAAATTTTGCTGTGAGCTTGTAAATTCTGATAATTCTGCCTCTATCATCTTGCCCCCTTCTTTTATACCCCCTCTCCCCCCCACGTCGCAGTCACGCACTCTGTTGCCGCGGGTGATTGAGCCGTCTCCACCCTCGCCCACTTCCACCGAGGGCCCTGATGCCACAGAAGAATCTTCTGTCTACACTTCTTCCTCTTCATCCTCCTCTTTCTCTTTCACCTCCTCCTCTTCCTTCTATGCCACCTCTTCCTCTAGCACTAGTGAAAAGGTCAGCCATTTGGACACTTGGAGCAAAAAGGGAGTGGCTGGCTTTTCTGAAGCCTTCTGCTTTCCTTCATTCTCTCTCATTTCGTTCGCTTGTTCGTCAACCCTTGCACCGAATTTACCCTGCTTATTAAGACCCTTCTTGCTGTCGTATCGCTATTTTACCCCCTCTCGTTGTCCGTCAATACATTATGCCCTCTTCTTTTCCCACTCAGTTACACTTGTAATGATTCCTTTCCCAAACTGAACTGCTTTTCAAAGACCTCTGCAAAAAACAAGCAACCCCAATATCCCATGTTTCTGGCTTACAGTGAAGAGCTCAAAGTAGAAGCATGATGGCCATCTGCTTCTTTATTTTACTTCAGACTTGGTTAACGCATTACATTTTGTGTTCCAAGAGGCTGTAACAGGCTTTTGTTCCATGAGAGGCTGGAGCTGACAACAGAACTATTTCAGTTTCTTGAATAACCAGCGATTTACATATCTTTTAGGAGTATGGATAAGTGCCAAAAGAGAGACCAGTGGAGCTTCTGGCTAAGTCAAGAAGCTTGTGATTAATGTAATCATTGATAAGCCAGTAGTTTAAAAGAAAATAAAAGAGCTGAAAGGGAAAACCTCCTGCTGGTCTGAGGTTGTCTACCGGCTCTTCAAGCTAAGCCACTGATTTGTCTACATTAATTTGCGTACATAAGATGACACCTCACTGGATTGTCAGCATGATCTGGACTGAAGCAATAGGATTTCATTTTTAAATCGCACGCTTCTTTGGATCAAAGGCTTGCTTTTCCTCTGGCATTAAAAAAAAAAAATCAATGATATGGCATCCAGAATTACAGAGTTGAAGCCTGTGCTGTTTCTGGTATGTACACTGTGTTGACCCAAGCATGATTCTGTGGCATTTTAACAGGGGAAGACTTATTTTGACATGTAATCTTGTCATTGGTGGTGATGTTGTGTCATTGTCTTCCACACAGCAAGTGTGATTTAGTAATGATTCACTGTGAATGAGTCTAAAATATTGTGGTATCCTTTGCATGGAGTTGTGTTTGAGACAAGTGGTTGTGTTTAGTGTATTCGTAAAGTACATCTAGTTCCCTCCTGGAGATGCTTGTTTTGTGTGTCTGTGTGTACATAAGGTGTTGGATGGCAGTGAGAGCCAGTACTCTGGGATGCAAATTGGAACTCTACAGGATGAGGAAGATGAAGGAGCTGCAGCTTCCTCACATGAAGAGCACCCAGAGCCATTTTCACAGTCAGCATTGGGTATGAATGTTTACACAAAGCCATGTAGGCATACACAAAAAGATGCATGTCTGCACTGAAGAGAGTCCTCTCTGCACCCATGCTGCTGCTTAGAGAGTCATTTTATTTGTGTGTTTGTGTGTGCGCGCAGCTCTGAGCAAGCCTCATCTCTTTGAAAGCCGAGGTCACAACAGGCAGGCTTCAGACAGCAGCGTGGAGCGCTTTGTACCAAAGGATGAACCTGCTGAGCCAGAACCAGACAACAAGGTTAAAGCACACTCACAGATTTAAAGGACCATACCACCCATTTTGCATGTTTGAGCCTAATATATTCAATTTTCATGCACATAAGGTTATTGACAATCATTTCCCAAAGGATAAAAACTGTATTTCAGCTTTCCTGATATTTTGCAAAATCTCTTAATCTTTCAAAATCAAATATTCAAGCAATACACCTTAAAAATCGATGTTTCGCCTGCTAATAGTTGTAGTCAAAATTATGAAGTCACAGTCATTAAAATTTTTCAATAAATGCAGGTCTTCTTTTGAGACTATATTCCCCGGTGGAGACATATAATTCACTCTGTGCTTTTATTGCGCTTAAACACTAGCATTATGAAACTTTGAAAAAACCTGAATATACGTCTTGTTCACAATGATGGATTACTTATCCCAAGAATGTTTCAAGTATTAACAAGTTGATTTTAATAGTGTACCAGAATGAACTGAAACCCATAGTGGTCTGGAAGGTAGGAAAAAAAAATTAACTCACTGTTCTAGTAGTATGCTTTGAGAAATGATTACGTGTATGAAAACTGAATACATTAGGTTCAAACATGTAAAATGGTAGTATGGTCCTTTAGAATGAAGGTAAATAAAGCAAGGCAGAATTTTCTGACGTTACTGCCCCTTTCTTAGTCATCACGGATAAAGGGCCCCATTGGGCACTATACTGAACAGGGGATGGAGCCACTGGTGCACTGTGTACGGCTTCTTGCTGCTTCCTTCCTGCTGACAGGAGAAAAGAATGGTGAGTGCTTGAACTGCTCAAAATGCTGTATATAAGCTGCTATAAGAAAATCAAACAGAATACAAGTGAGAAATAAAGAGAGAGAGAAAAAAAAAAAAACTTCGGTTACAAGTGGCACACAGACCCCAGTTATAATTAAATCTGAGAAGTGTGAATGCCATGTACCAGAACTTCAAGTTAAACATTTGACAAATATTGAAGAACGGTTTGTCTGTTTTAGTTTCTTATTTTTATTTAGTTGTAAGAAATCAATATTTTGAAATTTAAATTTCCAGAAAAATACCAGAAATATAATCCAAAAAGTCCCTTTGTGGAAATTCTGCCAGTGATGTTTGTCACCTACTGGTCTGCAGTAGGTGACAAACATCAAAAAAGTCTAGCGTTTAAGTTGCTCCTCTTGAACAACATACTGTCAACTTCTTTTACACAATGTATTATTTTGTCCTTAAGGTTAATTGTTTTATGTTTTAAATACAAGACAAAAATACACAAAGTGTAAATATAAGCTTTGAAAGGAAAAATATAGAACTTTAAACTTAGGACCATATCAAATACAAGAAAACAAGATTTAGCAATATCACCTCAACAGTTACTTTTGTTGATAGCTGAAAACTTGCCACTAACTTCCTACCCTCTGATCCATACACACATTTGTGTGTTAATGATGTTTCTGTGTCTCAAAACTTGCTTTGCATTTCTTCAGGTCTGATCCCTGACAAGGAAGTGCGAGTGAGCGTAAAAGCTCTGGCGGTCAGCTGTATTGGAGCAGCTGCATCACTGCATCCTGAAGCTTTCTTTAATTCTCTTTACCTGGAGCCACTGGATGGCATTCCAGTAGAAGGTAAAGTAAACACACTCACCTGGAGACGACTCAAACAGGCAACCAGTGAACCATCATTGGGGATAAATCTCAGCTTCTGTTTCCCCTTTCAGAGCAACAGTATATCAGTGATGTGTTGGGACTCGTTGACCATGGAGACCCCCAGATCAGAGGAGCCACAGCCATCCTCTGCGCAGCCATTATACAGGCTGCACTCACCAAAACCCGTTACAACATACACACCTGGCTGGCCAGTGTGCAGAGTTCAACAGGTTAGGAGCGTGTATGGGGATTTTGTCTTGGTGCTGATTGGATGGTACTGAAAGCTGTGTTGGGAACTTGTATGCAGATTAGAGTTTAAAAAAAAAAAAATCACTTTTTTCCTCACCTCTGTCCTGTTCCACTTCAGGTAACCCTTTGTCCCTGGTGGACTTGGTGCCTTTTCTCCAGAAAACTCTGAAAGATGAATCCTCTGTCACCTGCAAGTTGGCTTGCTCTGCAGTGAGGGTAATACATATGAGTGTAATTTCTGTGTCTGTGTGTGTGTGTGTGTGCTTCATATGTTGTAAATGTGTTTTGTATGTTGTGAAGTTTACTTTTCGTTTCTGTTTCAGCACTGCATCATGACTGTGTGTAGCAGTATTCTGAGTGACCTGGGCCTGCAGTTGGTGATAGACCTGCTGGCTCTGAGGGACTCTTCCTATTGGCTGGTTCGAACTGAGCTCTTGGAGACCCTGGCAGAGATAGACTTTCGGTAAGAAGGATTTTTATTCTTTTTTTTCCTTCGTCAGTGCAGCGCTCTCTTACTTTGTTATTGAAGCCACCTGCTTTCCATTTTGCTTTAATGGGAAAAGGTGTAATTGCAAAATAAAAGTGTAGTACATCTTTCACACCATTAATTAACAATTTAATAAAAATACAACTCTATTGAAAGCAGGCCAGTGTGATGTATTTACTATGACTAATATTATGGCAATGTTTTCTAAAGAGATTTATCTGCCTTTTAGGTTGGTTAGTTTCCTGGAGAGAAAAACAGAGAGTTTGCACAAAGGAGATCATCACTACACTGGGGTAAGATTAGACACTTTTTATTAATCCCCGCGAGGGGAAATTGCAGTAGCCACCCATGCAAACACATAACAGAAAAAAAGTTATCCATTTCCACTTTTTTAAAATTGACTTTATGGTGGAAGAACAGTAAATACTCACTGCTGTTTTGTTTGTCTCTGAGTTATTGGCATGGGTCATTAATTGTTTCACATTCCATCTGTCCAGCGGCTGCGGCTTCAGGACAGAGTCCTGAGTGATGTGGTTGTCCACCTATTGGGGGATGATGACCCCAGGGTGCGCCACGTGGCAGCCTCTGCTGTCAGCAGGTATACCGCCTCTACATGTTACTGTATTTTCTGCCACTTCATTCTGTCTTTATAGGTCTTACTCCTTTGGTCTTAAGATGGTAACAAGCTAGAAAGTTACAACAACCTTGAAAATTACAATTGCCTCTGAAAAGACTGTGCATTACACCTTAAATAGCAAACCTTTACAGATCTTTAGACAAGTACAGTTTATTTAATTATTATCACCAATTTAGGACAGGATCATGAGGAGCACTTTCACATTTGTCTGGATTTCAGGTGTAAAAAAAATCAAACTTGTATTAATAGAGTTGAAATTTCTGTCTGTTCCTGAGATTCAGTTGGGAAACAAGATATGAGTCCTTAACCCACGCACATTACAAGACCACTACAGATTCTCAAGGATCTTTAAAATTATCCAGCATGGCTATTTGTGTGCTGTAAACAAAATGTAAATCATGTAGTGTGTTATATGTCTGTACTCTCAATCTAAGTTCTCTCTGGTTTCTTGTTACCTCTGCTTCCAACCAGAAACAGAACAAATGCAGAATTAATGTTTGCAAGTCACAACAGGGTTGTTCACAGCATTTATTATACTTCTGAGAATAGTATATACGGTGCTGTGAAAAAGTATTTGCCCCCTTACAGATTTCTTCTGTTTTTGCTTTTTTGTCACACTTACATGTTTCAGATCATCAAACAAATTTTAATATCAGACAAAGATAACCTGAGTAAATACAAAAGGCAGTTCTTAAATGATGATTTCATTTATTAAGGGAAAAAAGCTATCCAAACCAACCTGGCCCTATGTGAAAAAGTAATTGCCCCCCCTTGTTAAATGATGAATTAACTGTGATTAACCACATTTTTTGGAAAGCTGAGTTCAATTTCACTAGCCACGCCCAGGCCTGATTACTGCCAGACCTGTAGAATCAAGAAATCACTTAAATAGAACCTGTCTGACAACATGAAGTAGGCTAAAAGATCTCAAAAAGCAACACGTCATGCCCCGATCTGAAGAAATTCAAGAACAGATGAGAAACGAAGTCATTGACATCTATCAGTCTGGAAAGGGTTACAAAGCCATTTCTAAGGCTTTGGGACTCCAGCGAACCACAGTGAGAGCCATTATCCACAAATGGAGAAAACATGGAACAGTGGTGAACCTTCCCAGGAGTGGCCGGCCTACCAAAATTACTCCAAGAGCGCATCGACGACTCATCCAGGAGGTCACAAAAGAACCCAGAACAACATCTAAAGCACTGCAGGCCTCACTTGCCTCAGTTAAGGTCAGTGTTCATGATTCAACAATAAGAAAGAGACTGGGCAAAAATGGCATCCATGGGAGAGTTCCAAGGCGAAAACCACTGCTGACCAAGAAGAACACAAAGGCCCGTCTCACATTTGCCAAAAAACATCTTGATGATCCCCAAGACTTTTGGGAAAATATTCTGTGGACTGACGAGACAAGAGTGGAACTTTTTGTAAGGTGTGCGTCCCGTTATATCTGGTGTAAAACTAACACAGCATTTCAGAAAAAGAACATCATACCGACAGTCAAACATGGTGGTGGTAGTGTGATGGTCTGGGGCTGCTTTGCTGCTTCAGGACCTGGACGACTTGCCGTAATTGATGGAACCATGAATTCTGCTCTCTACCAGAAAATCCTGAAGGAGAATGTCCGGCCATCAGTTCGTGACCTTAAGCTCAAGCGCACTTGGGTTATGCAGCAGGACAATGATCCGAAGCACACCAGCAAGTCCACCTCTGAATGGCTCAAAAAAAACAAAATGAAGGTTTTGGAGTGGCCTAGTCAAAGTCCGGACTTAAATCTGATTGAGATTCTGTGGCATGGCCTTAAACAGGCCGTTCATGTTCGCAAACCTCCAATGTGGCTGAATTAAAACAATTCTGCAAAGAAGAGTGGGTCAAAATTACCCCACAGTGATGTGAAAGACTCATTGCCAGTTATCGCAAACACTTGATTGCAGTTGTTGCCACCAAGTGTGGCACAACCAGTTATTAGGTTTAGGGGGCAATTACTTTTTCACATAGGGCCAGGTTGGTTTGGATAGCTTTTTTCCCTTAATAAATGAAATCATCATTTAAAAACTGCATTTTGTATTTACTCAGGTTATCTTTGTCTGATATTAAAATTTGTTTGATAATCTGAAACATGTAAGTGTGACAAAAAAGCAAAAACAGAAGAAATCTGTAAGGGGGCAAATACTTTTTCACAGCACTGTAGTATAGCCATTATTCTCTTGTCCTTATCTCACCCTTCCCACATTTCTCTCTCTCCCTCTCTGTCTGTCTGTCTCTCTTCTTCCAGGCTGGTCCCCAGGTTGTTCTATGACTGTGATCAGGGCCAAGTAGACCCAGTAGTGGCTATTGCACGCGATCAGAGTTCAGTTTACCTGCAGCTGTTGATGCACGAGATGCAACCCCCCTCCCAGTTCACAGTTACCACCATCACAAGGTACCTACATACACATACTCACTATACATGTGCATATACACAGATATGAATTCTTGAACTGATCTCTGCATCTGCTAGGACATACAGAGGATACAGCCTGTCCAACACCGTGTCTGATGTCACATTGGAGAACAACCTGTCTAGAGTCGTCACCACAGTCTCCCATGCTCTCACCTCTTCTACCTCCAGAGCCCTGACTGTAAGCTTTTTGCCTCCTTGCTTTGATTTGTAGAATAATATAACATGGTGAATGAAGTAAAATTTGGTGTATAATATAATTCTTTGTAGTTTGGCTGCTGTGAGGCATTGTGCCTCCTAGCTTCAACGTTTCCAGCGTGCACTTGGAGCACAGGCTGGCACTGTGGCTATGTTAGCTCCAATAGCAGCTGCGCTTCCCGCTCCAGCCTCAACCGCAGCAGGGGCAGAGCCCTCAGGTGGGTACACACATGCACACAATACTACTCATGCACATTCATCCTCTGTGTGAATATAACATATAATTTGCTTGTTGGACAGAAAAAAGCAGGATATTATTTTTGCATTTCAGTTCCTCTTTTCAAATACAATACTAAATGTCTTTTAGTCTTTCTCAGCCCAGCAGTGCTCCCGCCTCTGCGAGCTCCTCCTCTTCCTCATCAGACATTGAGCGGAGGACTCTAACTGTTGGGATGGCCAATATGGTGCTTTCCTTACTTTCCTCTGCCTGGTTCCCACTCGACCTCTCTGCACACCAGGATGCCATGTTGCTTTCTAGCAACCTGCTTGCTGGTGAGGAATATACATTAAAATTTTTGTTTGTAATTTCTAAAAGTTTGAGCCTATGTTTTGTATGTCTTATTCTCCCCCCCATTCTCTCTCTCTCTCTCTCTCTCTCTCTCTCTCTCTCTGTGTTTCCTGTCATAATCTTTATTTTACAAAGGCAAAATACTCTATAAAATTTGAGTTAATGAGTCACAGCAAAATACAGCTGCAAAGAAGCATGACCATGGCTTTTATGTATCTTGAAATTACTTGTGAGCAATAAAATTCCATCTTTCATTCAAAGAAGGACATTTTTCTTGAAAAAGCAATAGCCTATCATTCTTAATTGGTCTTTTTATGTATCCAGCTGTGGCTCCTAAATGCATGCGCAACCCCTGGGCTGGAGAGGAGGAAGGAAACGGCGGTAGCACTAACCCCAGTGGAACCCCCAATAAGACGGAGGAACCCTGGGCAGCCCTGTCAGAGCGCTCCCTGCTGGTCATGGTGGAACAGCTCTTCTCCCATTTACTCAAGGTCCTCAACATCTGTGCCCATGTGCTGGATGACATTCCACCTGGACCAGCAGTTAAGGTAATACGAAATTCCATGCAGAGAAGTTCCTGTACTGTTTAGGGCTTTGACTTTTACAGTGGGCGTTTAGAATTTTTTTTTTTTTTTTTTTTTTTTTTTTAAATTGTAATACAGGTTGTCTTGCTACAGCTTGCATTTTGGTGGGTGCACATGTGTAGTGTTAGGTGACACTGGAAAATTTTCATAGTTATTTAACCTTCCAGCAGTGCAGAAAGTTTGCAACAATGTGCCAGTCAGCGGTTGGTTTGACAAAGAGCCATGAAGTCAGCAAAAGTTAAAAAGAAAAAAAATGTCACTAGGTCTTCTGTATAATTACTGAGTCAGCTTTGTGTATATATTTTTATATATATATTGGGCTTTTGTACTCTGTTCTGTTGTAGGCCACTCTCCCCTCCTTAGCCAACACCCCCTCCCTCAGCCCCATCCGCAGAAAAGGCAAGGAGAAAGAGGCTCCTGAGCCCAGCTCTGTTCCTATGAGCCCAAAGAAAAGCAGTGAAGTCAACACAGGTATATGCACTTATCCAAGCATAACTGTTCTCTATGATGCATAACTGTTCTCTGTAATGATTAAACGTAACGCCGTGCTCTTTTACGCTGTAAGCAGGCAGACAGACAGAGAGTACAGGATCCACAGCTATCAATAAATCCACCACACTTGGCAACTTCTATCACCTGCCACCCTACCTCAAGCTCTATGATGTCCTCAAAGCTACGCACGCCAACTACAAGGTCAGCGCAATTATGCAGTGACGCGTGCAAAGACAACATGGCATGAAACCTCAGTTTTAAATCACTCAACACTACAAGTTATCCTTAAAGGACCATACCATCCATTTTGCATGTTTGAGCCTAATATATAAAATTTTCATACACGTAAGGTTATGAAATCATTTCCCGAAGCATACTACTGGAACGGTGGGTTAAAATTTTTTGTCCAGACCGCCATTGGTTTCAGTTCATTCTGGTATGCTATTAAAATCAACTTGTTGATACTTGAAACNTTTTTTTTTTTTTTTTTTGCAAAGTTTCATAATTTAAGCGTTAAGGCAAATAAAAAGCGTGGAGTGAATGTATGTCTCTAGCGGGAAATATAGTCCCAAAAGAAAACCTGTGTTTATCGAAAAAATCTTAGCAACTTCATACTTCAGCGTAACTATTAGCAGGTGAAACATCGATTTTGCTTGAATATTTGATTTTGAAACATTAAGAGATTTTGCAAATATAAGCAAAGTTGAAATACGATTTTATTCTTTGGGAAATGAGTGTTAGTAGCCTAATGTGTATAAAAATTGAATACATTAGGCTCAAACATGTAAAATGAGTGGTATGGTCCTTTAATTATACAGTAAAAACATGTACACCAACATAGGGGAAAAACAGTTTTTATTATTTGACATATTTTCTGTCTCACAAAATGTTATTAAAATAGGGAATAGGGAATTAGACTTTGTTTTTTTTTTTTTTTTTTTNTTTTTTTTTTTTTTTTTTTTTATCCTATGAAGTCTAAAGTTACATTGACACATTGCTTGTTGATTTTTGGGGACTTTCCTTCATTTTCTAAAATATCAAGTCAACTAGAGCAAGTCAAAAAATCAAGTAGAAAATCGACAACTTATAAGTTAATTTAGACTTTTTTGCTCAATTCTTTCAGGTCAGATGTTTTTTTTGTTTTGTTTTGTTTTTTTTCCAAGAATGAAGAATTTTCTTGAAAAATATTTGAGACTCCAGAGAGATAAAATATACTTTGAACTTTTAGAAAAGTGCTTTATAGACAGTGGTATTATCTTACATAATGGATCTAGTTGTTGTAGTGTTTTTGATTATATTATATAGTTGTATTATTTTTGTGTCTCCTAGGTGACACTGGACCTCCACAGTAGCCAGGAGAAATTTGGAGGTTTCCTACGCGCCACACTAGACGTTCTGTCTCAGCTGCTTGAACTGGCGACACTACATGACATCAGCAAGGTAATGAGGATTTTAGCCGGTGAATGAGCTCTTTGTTTTTCATATTGACTGGAATCAGTTAAATAACATAATATTTTGTGTCAGTGTGTGGAGGAGATCTTAGGCTACCTCAAGTCCTGCTTCTCCAGAGAACCAACCATGGCTACTGTCTGTGTGCAGCAGGTCAGTAATTTGTGTGTTTATGTTTATTGTCTCATATATTATATCTCTTTACACTTATTGTGTGTGGCAGTCTTTATGGTTCCAGCACTAGAGCGGTGTGCTGCAGCTGATGCGACTCCACACAGAGTGAAGCTGGAACCTGCCGACAGGGCCTGTAAAGACATTGGTTTCCCTGTGCGATGGTTCCATATATATATATATATATATATATATACACACACACACATATACACACACACAAAAATATTCAAGCCGTATTTCCATCTTACTTGCTTCTGGCACAACTCATACAGACAAGCACAGATTTTTCTTTTGCAAATGCTGCAGTTGCTGATTTCCAGTCTAAAGGGAGCCAAATTTATTCAGAACAAATGATTTGGCATCCAGGTCTATTTAGATCTGAGATGTTTTAAAATTATTTCTTGTTATTCTGTCGTAACTGAAGACTTTTCTTTCTTTAGCTGTTGAAGACTCTGTTTGGCACCAACCTGGCCTCCCAGTATGATGGGGCCTTGAGTGGACCTAGCCGATCCCAGTGCAAGGCTCTTCGTCTGGGCTCATCCAGCCTGCGACCAGGCCTCTATCACTACTGCTTCATGGCTCCGTACACACACTTCACACAGGCCCTGGCTGATGCCAGTCTCCGAAACATGGTGCAGGCTGAGCATGAACAAGACACCTCTGGGTGGGTTATAGAAGCAGATAGACGCAAGAGCAGGCGCTGACAATAGTGTGCATGCATAAATATACGGAAATAAATCCACATAAAGCATATAGGACATTACAGTTGTCCTCTTTCTTCACTTCCAGATGGTTTGATGTCATGCAGAAAGCATCCAACCAGCTGAGGTCCAACATCACAAACGTAACACGCCACAGAGGAGACAAGGTACACTTACATCATTGTGTTACTTTTTTAGTTGGAGATTTGTGTGCTGAAATGCTGGCAGTATTTTAGTCATAGATCAGGAAATAAAAGGTTTGTAAATAATATAGTTTTACCAAATCTTTGCACAATCGCTTTTGAAGTGCTGCTATTTTTTATTTTTTTTTGCAAGCTGTCTCTTCATCTTTGTTTTCCCAGAATGCCATCCACAACCACATTCGTCTCTTTGAGCCATTGGTGATCAAGGCTTTGAAACAGTACACCACCAGCACCTCTGTGGCCCTGCAGAGACAGGTGCTGGACCTGTTAGCCCAGCTTGTGCAGCTCAGAGTAAACTACTGCCTCCTGGACTCAGATCAGGTGAACACAGACAGATAGGCACACATGCAAATAAATGCACGTATTAACAATTTCTGGGATTTTCACAAAGACAATTTTGTGTTTCAGGTATTCATAGGCTTTGTTTTGAAGCAGTTTGAGTACATTGAAGTGGGTCAGTTCAGGTGAGTTTTCTTTTCTTTGAAACTTGTTAAACCATATATTGACAGTTTTAGAAACTGATGTGGTTCAGATTTCTTTCTGTCAAATAGAACTGTGTTGATATGTTGGTTACATAAGTGATTATAGCTTCCTTCCACTTACTGTAGATTAAATCAAATATTACAAAGCATTTCAGTGAACTACATGATAATACCTGTTGGACTTTTCTCACAGAGACTCGGAAGCCATCATCCCCAATATCTTCTTCTTCTTGGTGCTGTTGTCTTACGAGCGCTACCACTCCAAACAAATAATCAGCATCCCCAAGATCATCCAGCTGTGTGATGGCATCATGGCTAGTGGAAGGAAAGCTGTCACACACGGTGAGAAGAACACCATTCATACAACAATTCCTTCCACTAAAATCCATCCATCCTTTTCTTCCCCGCTACATTCATAGAACCTGAAAAACAGCCCATCTTTATTGCAGCATCAGCACCAGCATAATAAGCAGAAGTATAAAAGCAGACAGGTGTGGATTAGGAATCATAGCATCTAAATTTGACCTTCCTTTTTCCTCCATAGCCATTCCAGCCTTACAACCAATAGTCCATGACTTGTTTGTTTTGAGGGGCTCCAACAAAGCAGATGCAGGCAAAGAGCTGGATACACAGAAAGAAGTGGTGGTCTCCATGCTGCTGAGACTCATACAGTATCACCAGGTATGGTCACAGGTGGATGCAAACACACACACACCACGGCATGCACATATCAAGAAGCATTTTAGCCAATGTAGACTCTGTGTCTCCCTAACATGTATCTTATATGTGTGTTGCAGGTGTTGGAGATGTTTATCCTTGTACTCCAGCAGTGTCACAAAGAGAATGAGGACAAGTGGAAGAGATTGTCCAGGCAGATTGCTGACGTCATACTTCCCATGATTGCCAAGCAGCAGGTCAGAGCGTGTGCATGTGTATATGTGATTTTGCATGTGATTGCATGGCTGTGTTACCTCTAAATTCAAATCAGCTATTCAGCACAATCTAATTTCTCAAATTTCTAAATATCTTCATTGGCAATTTTGTTTGTTGTCACCACAGATGCACTTGGACTCTCCTGAGGCGTTGGGAGTGTTGAACACACTTTTTGAGACCGTGGCACCTTCCTCTCTCAGGCCTGTAGACATGCTGCTCAAGAGTATGTTCACTATCCCAGCCACCATGGTGAGACATGAACACACCCAGACACTGCAACGGATTTGTGACTCTTATTGAACAGATGAACCTTATTTGCTTTTTCAATGCGGATATTTCATTGTACTCATTTAATGGCAAAATTAAATGTGAAGGAGAAATAGAAAATGCATTTACATGTTTAAAGGATCATACCTTTAGTTTTTGCATGTTTGAACCCAAAATATACTACTTGCATACCTCTACATTAATGACAACCATTTCCCAAAGCATACTGCTGGAGTGGTGAATATTAGAATTGTTTTTCTGATCTTCCAGACTGCCATTGGTTTCAGTTCATTCCAGTATGCTATTAAAATCAACTTGAGACTTTAAACATGCTTGAGATAGGTAATCTATCACAGCGAACACAGCGTCTGTTAAATTATTTGTCAATCTTTATTTAACTAGTCCAACAAGTAGTTGCACAGAAGAAAATGTATGTTTCTGCCAGGAGAACACATCTTTTACAGAGAAATTGAAATTATTGTCCCTTCTACATTTGCACGTACATGTTAGCAGGCCAAACATTGAATTTTAAGGTGGGGTGTATCATCAGAATGTTTGATTTTGAAAGACTGGAGGATTTGAAATACAGTTTTGTGTTTTGGAAAATGGTTGTTAATAATGTAACATGTATGTGGGTAATATTTATTGGGCTTAAACATGCAAAATTACTGGTATGGTCCTTTTAGTGCTGAATAGAAACTCTTAATTGAAATCAAACCTTTGCTCCTCCAGGCATCAGTAGGTACAGTGCAGTTGTGGGTGTCTGGTATCCTAGCAGTGCTGAGGGTACTTGTTTCCCAGTCCACTGAGGACATTGTCCTGTCTCGTGTCCATGAGCTCTCCCTTTCCCCAAACTTCCTCTCCTGCCAAACAATCCACCACCTCCATCAGCAGAACTCCTCCACAGATGATCTGTCCACTGTCACCCTTGGAAACCAGGAGCCTAATGGCGAAGAGCAAAGAGCTCCACCTGAGGAAACTTTTGCCAGGTAGAGGTGCCATTGATATATTCCCTGTCTGGTGCATCTAAATGCTGCTGTTATGATGGCTTTTCATTCTTCTTAACTACATTTTTAGAACTCCTCTTGTAAGTTTCCTCCCCTTTTCCTTCTCTCTTTCACATGGTGTTTGTGTCATTCCCATCCCTTTGTTCTTTGTCTATCTACAAGCAGACCTTCACCTTCTCACCACCCTTTTTTTCTAACCTTTCTTCTAAAATTTCTTCTCACTTTTTTGAAATTTCTGTTCCTACCAGGTTCCTGCTCCAGCTAGTAGGTGTGTTGCTGGATGACATTTCCTCTAGGCAAGTGAAAGTGGACATTACAGAGCAGCAACAAACCTTCTACTGCCAGCAGCTGGGAACACTGCTCATGTGTCTTATACACATCTTTAAAAGTGGTGAGCACAGAAACAGTTGACATTTAATTTTAGAATAAAATCAGTCAAATGCAGTTCTTGAACTAATTCTAATGAGATTTTAAGTTATTTTCATTAACAATGCAACAGCCTCAAAGTCATTTTCATTCTTTTCTCTTTCAGGAATGTTTCGTAGGATCACGACTGCAGCCAGTCGGCTCCTAAAGGGAGAGAGCAGCGGTGGACAGGCAGGCCCCAACACCGGCCTGTTCTACACACTGGAGGGTCTGAACAGCATGGTGCAATGCCTGATTACCACTCATCCCTCCTTGGTGCTGCTCTGGTGCCAGGTCCTCCTCCTTATCAACTACACCAACTATTCCTGGTGGGCTGAGGTGCACCAGACACCCAGGTGAGCACAGAGTGGGAGCTGGAACAGGCAGATTATCTCAGTGGTGTCAGTTTTATTTGTATACATCTTAATCACAGTATCCATATCAAAGGGTTTCCCAGGCGCACATTAGATGGAGTACAATTGCACCCCTTTTCATGATAGGAGAGAAAACTCCCAAAAAATCTTAAAGGGAAAAAACGGAAGAAGTCTTGGGGGACCAGAAAAGAGGGAAAACCCCCTTCCAGGTTATCATGTCTACATGATAAAAGTGGAAAATTATTACATTTTGAGGAGTAACATTCAAACCTGCAACTACAACCATAAGATGAGATCTAATTCTTGCACTAGCAAAATTAAGCACTGATTATACAAGATTTTTCATTTCTCTGAATCTCATGAATTTTTATAACATTAAAATAAACATTTTTTCCTTTGCACTTAAGTGCAATTCAACATTGTATAGATATCAGACAAAAAAAGTTAGCATCCTTTTTAGCAAAAATTTCACAAAACTCAACTCTGGCCATATTTTAGTACTGTGGTCTTTAGTCTGTGTCTGTCTTCATCCTTCCCTCTCTTTACTTCTATCAGGCGAAACAGTCTCTCGTGCACCAAGCTGTTGAGCCCTCACTCCTCAGGGGAAGGAGAAGAGGACAAGCCTGAGTCCCGCCTAGCCATGGTCAATAGAGAGATTGTACGCAGGGGAGCCCTCATCCTCTTCTGTGACTATGTGGTGAGACTCTTGATAATGATGTATTATATAAAATATGCAAGAATAATGTACACTTAAAAACACTTCTTGCCATACTGTTTGAATAAACCATAAATGCCTTATGAAGCACTAATCCTACATAGAAACCCTGGTGACAGTTATTCAGTTAATTTGTTTGTGCCTGAGTTTTCCTCTTACCAAGGTAGACTGTAACTGCAAGATGCTGAATCCTTCTTTGCATGGCACCAATCAAAGCTAATTTGAACTCATGATTCTTATTTGGACAAACTAATGCATTTACATTTCTAATGTACTGTGCATGTTTGATTTCCTGATGTCTGTAGTGTCAGAATCTCCATGACTCTGAGCATTTGACATGGCTGATCGTCAACCATGTGCGTGACCTCATCGGTCTTTCCCATGAGCCTCCAGTGCAGGATTTCATCAGTGCTGTGCACCGTAACTCAGCTGCCAGCGGCCTCTTCATCCAGGCCATCCAGTCTCGCTGTGACAACCTCACCACTGTGAGATTACACCTCCTACCTTTCCGTCATTTCTGTTTTAATCCAGTTTTGATTCTCTTTATTCATTACCCACTTTCTCATTGGTCTCACTTTTCTCTCCATGCCCTTCTCTTTTCCTTGATCTTTCTGACTCCTCCTCCTCCTCATCTTCCTACTGTTCTATTTTACTTCTGCCCTCTATCGCTCTCTTACTTCCTCCCTGGATCTTCTCCCTACGTCTTCTCCTCCTGTGTAGCCTACTGTGTTAAAGAAGACACTGCAGTGTTTGGAAGGCATCCATCTGAGCCAATCTGGCTCTCTGCTGATGCTGTATGTAGATAAGCTGCTCAGTACACCCTTC
The DNA here is from genome assembly GCA_014773175.1 of Lucifuga dentata. Classification (NCBI taxonomy): domain Eukaryota; kingdom Metazoa; phylum Chordata; class Actinopteri; order Ophidiiformes; family Bythitidae; genus Lucifuga; species Lucifuga dentata. The sequence continues at coordinate 341,651 of VXCM01003789.1, read as the reverse complement.
AGGGTTCTGGCCCGCATGGTGGACACACTGGCGTGCCGCAGAGTAGAGATGCTTCTGGCTGAGACACTACAGGTACAGTATGTGTGACAGTTTCTTGTGAAAAGGCAGTTTGTATGACTTATTATTGACTTTTTTGCCTTTTAATCAAGTTTTCCTTTTCACTTCTCTCAAGCGGACATTGAAAAAGTGTTTATTTCTCCTTTCACCCTCCAGAACAGTATAGCCCAGCTACCTGTGGAGGAACTGGATAGGATTCAGGAATACCTCCAGACCAGTGGCCTGGCTCAGAGGTAACACTCACCTGTATTGCTCAAATTGAGACCTGCTGCAGCAGTTATTAACAATATTTTTTTAATCTATCTTCTTTGTACTATGACATGGTGTTTTTCCATACTTGGCCAGATTTTCAGTGGTCTCGCAAGATAATGTCAGATGTGATTGCTGCAGTTGCGAGGAGGCACGAGTTGATGTTTTATCACCTGTTCATCTTTCCTGTCACAGGCATCAGAGGTTCTTCTCCCTGCTGGACAGGTTCCGAGCCACTGTTGCTGATACCAGTAGCCCCGCCCCTCCCGTCACCTCACACCCCTTGGATGGGGATCCACCACCTGCCCCTGANGTAGCCCCGCCCCTCCCGTCACCTCACACCCCTTGGATGGGGATCCACCACCTGCCCCTGAACTCGTCATTGCAGATAAGGTGAGGGTTTAGAAAATCTGTATATAAGGTTTGACTCTGTCTAAACCTTGCAAAGTACACAAGCTTTTCCCTCACCAAAAAACAACTTTTGAGAACATTTTTACTCATCCTAACAAAAGAAAACAAAAAAGACTGTCAAATTACAAGCTGAGGATTTATTATGATAAGAATCATAAATATGGTAGTAGAAACACTTCTGTGCTACTGGTCTTTTAAATTTTGATTTATATGTGTAACTTTATTTTGTAGGAGTGGTACGTGGCACTGGTGAAGTCTCAGTGCTGTCTTCGTGGAGATGGATCACTGCTGGAGGCAACAGAACTCCTTACCAAACTTCCTCCCTCTGATCTCCTCACCATCATGAGTTGCAAGGTGTCATAGATACACAAACCCACACTCCTTTATTATGCACACAAACTGTAGTTTACTGTGAGCATGTATTTTTAGTCTAAAATAAGGTATATTTAGAAATGAAGTACCTCACAGATTCAGGAAAGAACTCATTCATTAATTCATAGTTGACTTTTCTGCACTTACTGATTGTTATTTGCATTTGTTGTATTCCCACTCTCCAACCTAAACGTGTCCCCCTGTTTTCTTTTTCCAAGGAGTTCAACCTAAGCCTGCTGTGTCCATGCCTGAGTATGGGCGTGCAGCGGTTAGCACGGGGTCAAGGGTCACTGTTGTTGGAGACGGCGTTGCAGGTCACCCTGGAGCAACTTGAAGAGGTCACTCGGTCACTTCCTGTCCCACATCAGTCCTTCCTGCCACCCTCCCAGCCACAGCCCTACTGGGACCAGCTGGCTGATGTCTTTGGTGAGAGTGGAATGGAGGGAGATGGGTGATGTGAGGGAGAAAGAGTGGACATATTTTAACAGACATATTTTCTCATTTGTAAATTCTGATTATGGCTTCTTGCACAATTTGAACTATGACTTGTGGAATCGCCTAGTTTTCATTCTAGAAAAAGGTGGACAGAATGGTGCAGCTGTTAGGACAATTTGAGAGTTTTGTTTTAAAACCTGAATTGGCTGAAGGAAGTGAAGGAGAAATGTTTTCTCCTCCATCTACAACAGTTTAAATGTTTTTAAGAGACACTTATTTCATATTTCATTTTTCCACTGTCTTAATCTTTCAGATGAGGCAGGTTTCTATCCCAGGGTTCTGTCGCTTTGCAGAGCTCTGTCCCAGTACCTGCTGAGTGTCAATCAGCTGCCTTCCACATTACACATCCCCTCAGACAAGGAACACCTCATCACCACCTTCACCTGCACTGCCACCGAGGTAAATGCCACTTACTTTTGAATATTTTGTGTGAGAGGAGCAGAGACGCTTGCTTATAGATGTAGAAAATCAAAATACTTAATTTGAAAAAGAAATCACTTCATTAGAACTATGTTGACTTGTAATATACATATTTAAGCTTGGATAGCAATGAATATTGCAGTATTACTTGTGCATCTATTGTCTTGACACATTTGTTACACTCCTCTGTTGCGTCTCTTTATGTAGGTGATAGTGTGGCGTCTTCTTCAAGACTCGTTACCCCTGAGTGTGGACCTCCAGTGGGCGCTGTCTTGCCTCTGTCTCTCCCTACAGCAGCCATGTGTCTGGAACAAGCTCTCCACCCTGCAGTACACCACACACACCTGCTCCCTCATCTGCTGTCTACGCCTCATCATTGTTGCAGGTAATGAGGCCAGCAGTATTACGCTTTCACCTTTCCAAATGGTTTTAATATGGTTGCACTCAGACTGCTGTAATAGTAAAGCCTTAAAATTATTGCTTGTCATTTGATTGCTGATCTAAGTGTTTCTCTCTGTTTGTTTTCTCAGTGGCTGTGAGTCCTGGCGACCAGCTGCTGCATCTAGAGAGGAAGAGAACAAAGGCAGAAAGGGACTCGGAAGGAGACCAAGTGGACTCGCCACATGCTGACAGTGAGCATTCACTTACAGTAGTGAAAGTCATTAATTGTACAGTGGTGCTGCACTTTCATTGATAAGAGTTCTAGAAACTCTGAAGTGTTGTCTAATTTAGGATTTCAATTCACCCTCCTACTCTGTTTGATAACCTCAGGAAATTTTCTTTTTGGTACCATTTCTTTGCTCTTTAGTTTTTTCAGCAGGATCTCTCTGAGGAGACATCAGGAAATACAATGACATGTTTTGTGTTGCAGATATGTGTGAATGGCAAGCATGTGAGATCATGGCAGAGATGGTGGAGGGCCTACAGAGCATCTTGGCGCTGGGTCACCACAAAAATAGTGCAATTCCAGCTTTTCTCACACCAACCTTGCGCAACATTGTCATCAGTTTGTCCCGCCTGCCTCTGGTCAACAGCTACACCCGAGTACCTCCACTGGTCAGTGTGTGTAAATTAAATTGTGCATGGGTGTGTTTTTGTCAGCATGGCATATGTACACCTACAATTTAATGATGAATATAACCATTTATATGCTCTTTGAAATTGTGTGTTGTAGGTGTGGAAACTGGGCTGGTCCCCGCAGCCAGGAGGAGAGTTCGGCACAACGTTACCTGAGATTCCTGTGGACTTCCTTCATGAAAAGGATGTCTTCAGAGAGTTCCTCTATCGCATCAATACACTGGGTACAGAATCACACGCACTTAAGGGCTTTTCTTTATTGCCTCTGTTCATGTGTTCTTCATCAATGACATTAGCATACGCTATTGATTTCCAAAACTGCACATCGAGAATGAGGGTGAGTGAACTCTGCTCTTACAAATTTCTCATCTGCATGAATCTGTTATCTGATGTGAAGGCTGGAGCAGCAGGACTCAGTTTGAGGAGACCTGGGCCACTTTGCTAGGGGTGCTGGTCACCCAACCTATCACTATGGACCAGGAGGAGGAAGCACAGCAAGAGGTACACACAGACACACAAGAACATTGTTAACATCACAAAACAGTCCATCACTCCCGTCTCTCTGCATATTTGTCACAGATATGTAAACAGTCACACTGTTGCTTTCTGTAATGAGAAATATGTACACATTCAGAGAGTGAGCAGGAAAGAAATACATATGCTCTTTTTGTCACCACATAAAAATCACTATGCATTAAGTGGAAACTGTTAATTTCATCTCCTTTCTGACTTGTCTCTATTTGATCCTTTAATTTATCCCTAGGAGGACTTGGAGCGTACTCAGTTGAATGTATTAGCAGTGCAGGCCATCACCAGCCTGGTGCTGAGTGCAATGACCCTACCCACCGCCGGCAACCCTGCAGTCAGCTGTCTGGAACAGCAGCCTCGCAACAAGAGCCTCAAAGCCTTGGACACACGGTAAAGCTGCTGCTATTTTTCTGTGTATATTTTCACAGTGCCTAAAATAAACTGAACAGTATTTAAACCTTTTTGTGTGTGCATGCTCAGGTTTGGAAGGAAACTTGCTGTGATCAGGGGTGAGGTGGAGAGAGAAATTCAAGCTCTTGTGTCTAAGAGAGACAATGTCCACACGCACCACCCCTACCACGCATGGGACCCTGTGCCCTCATTGTCAGCAGCCTCTGCTGGTAACACACAACCTGCACTCACAAAGTTTCTGAACCTTTAAGTTGCCTCATTGATGCCTGACACCATAATGGCTTGTTTGATTTAATTTGCTTCAGCAGGAACTTTGATCAGCCATGAGAAGCTTCTGCTCCAGATCAACACAGAGAGGGAGATGGGCAACATGGACTATAAATTGGGACAGGCAAGAAATGCATAAAAAAAAGAAAATTGGAGGAAGTTGTAGATGAATGAGGATGTACTAAATTATGTTCTTCGGTAGTGTTAGTAGATTTTCAGTACTGCAATTTTAAATATGTATTTACATTAATCTCCTTTTCCAGGTATCCATTCACTCAGTGTGGCTAAGTAACAACATCACTCCTTTGAGGGAGGAAGAATGGGGTGAAGATGAGGAAGATGAGGCAGACACTCCAGCTCCCACCTCCCCACCCCTATCTCCCATCAACTCAAGGTTAGACATACAAACACATAAGCGAACATATTCATGTGCACACATATACACACACTCACATTTTTACAGTCTCAACACTTCTCCACATCCTGACTTTGTGATCTGTGTGTGCTTTCAGGAAGCACCGTGCAGGTGTGGACATACATTCATGTTCCCAGTTTCTTTTGGAGCTCTACAGCCAGTGGTTGATCCCTGGCTCCCCAAGTAACAGGAGGACCCCGACCATGCTCATCAGTGAAGTGGTCCGATCGGTGAGCTAAGATGTCCGTTTTTAGCTGTGATGTCAGTTGTTCACTCAGGCCTGTTCATTCATATAGAACCATTTCTTAAGAGAACCAATTTCATAAGAGAACAATTTCTAAATCATTTTTGCCTAAGAGCCTAAATCTGCCTAAAAATACCCAGATACTTAAAAATTTACACCTCCTGGAGACTTATCACAAACTCAAACACATGTAACCAAATGCCTCAGGTTCAAATCTAGCCTGGTACAGTTGTTGAATGTCAGGTAGTTCTTTTTGTCTCTCTGTCAAATACTCAAAGAAAAATGCCAAAAGACATCTTTATAAGAAAGAGAGATGTGACATTTGACATGTTGAGAATAGTGTTTGGGTACTTTTGCACTGTATCCAGTCTAACAAAATAATTGAATAAGCAGTCTTGAACAACGCTCAGCCAGGTCATCGTTGACAAAGCCCAACTTTATATGACAGAGTGTGACGTGAGTGTAAACGTGTGAAAATATATCTGAATAAATGTAAACAGTGAAAAAATTACATGAAGCAAATACATTGTAGGAGGTGATCCAGCAGGAATAAGCCCAGGAGTGTGAAACTTGACCTGGCATATATCCAATTCAGGGTTGAATTTCATCGTCATCCCTTATCAGCTCTCCTCTCACCTTCTCCATTGTCTCCTTCCTGTAGCTGCTGGCAGTGTCGGACCTGTTCACAGAAAGGAATCAGTTTGACATGATGTTTTCCACCCTGATGGAACTCCAGAAGCTCCACCCACCAGAGGATGAGATCCTCAATCAGTATCTGGTGCCTGCAATCTGCAAAGCTGCTGCTGTTCTGGGCATGGTGAGCAAGACTCTCACTGTGGAGATTTACTTCTCTTCTCTGTTCTATATCACTGTTAATTAAATACCTTTGAGCTGTTGCACTTGTGATCGGACAAAACAAGCAATTTTGTGAATAGTAATTTGTTTCAGCTCCACTCATCGTCAGCCTGCGCAGACAATATATAAGCTTCTGAATGTGTGTGTGCAGGACAAAGCAATAGCAGAGCCCGTGTGTCGCCTGTTGGAGACGACCCTGCGCAGCACCCACCTGCCCAGCCGCATGGGGGCTCTGCATGGTGTCCTGTATGTGTTGGAGTGTGACCTACTAGATGACACAGCCAAACAGCTCATCCCCACCGTCTCTGAGTACCTGCTGTCCAACCTCAGGGCGATCGCTCAGTGAGTGGCAGCATCTGTCTCTCTCACTCTCTCTCTCTCATTCAAATACACTCAAACACATACCTGCAAAACCCATGTCATCATATAATGAGCTGAAGTGATGAAAGAGCCTCAGGGAGCCAGAGTGTTAAATGTCAGTTTGTTACCTGTTGCTCTGGAAGTGGATCTTGAAATCAGCTGTATCTGCCCTATTAAGCTGCTTGTTATAGAAGCGCTGTGCAACTCTTTACTGCTAGATGCTACCCTTTACTTTTCACACAGCTGTCAACTGGCTATCTCATATTTTTCATCTGACGTGTCCTGCATTCTCTCCAGCTGAGTGTGTTTGTCATCTCTGTGTGTCTTGTAGCTGCGTGAACCTGCATAACCAACAGCATGTGTTGGTGATGTGCGCGGTGGCCTTCTACATGATGGAGAACTATCCTCTAGATGTAGGAGCAGAGTTTATGGCTGCAGTTATACAGGTAAACAATCTATTTGTGTACTTTTACAGTAGGGTGAACTTAATTAAGAAGCAATCACATACGGCACCATTAAGGAATGGGAGTAGTATGAACAAAAAACATTAAGATTTGTTGATGTTAAAATCTGCGTAAATATGAATCCTAAGCTACATGTTTTCACATCGTATATAAAGCAGATATTAGATATTCACTGCCTAGCTGTGTATATAGTTTAGTCCTTTTCCTTTTTGTAAAAATAATCCTACCTATCATGTGCTGGATTGTCTAATGTTTATTCTCCTTCTGTCCACCATCACACTACAGTTATGTGGTGTGATGGTGTCAGCCAGTGAGGACTCCACTCCTTCTGTCATCTATCACTGTGTGCTGCGGGGTCTGGAGCGCCTCCTGCTGTCAGAGCAGTTGTCCCGTGTGGATGGAGAAGCGCTGGTTAAACTTAGCGTGGACCGAGTCAACATGCCCTCCCCACACAGAGCCATGGCTGCCCTGGGTCTCATGCTCACCTGCATGTACACCGGTAAGAGTGGTGCTAAATTGACTGAGGTATCTGAAAAGCCACCACAAATTCACTGTTGCATCCTGCATGCTGGCCAGCATTTGCAGTGTTTGAACTAGTGCTACAGCTCAAAGATATTCAAAATCCTTCACGGTAGAACCCAGCATGCTGGCTAACTCACCTGCATGGATGCTGCACAGAGTTATACACTGCATTGATAGCAGTACTATTCAGTGAAGCTGATGAAGTAATCATACTAGTTAAGCTTATGCATCTGCAAGCTTAACTGTTACTTGATTACTGTGCCACAATAACATGATGTCCCGGTTCTTCTCTTAGCCCTCACCTTTGACCTCTTCATATTGTGCATTCAAATGAAATGCAACTATGTCTCAGTTAAACACACTCTGAAGTATTTTTTTTTAATCTATTCACCTCTTCCTCCAAAGAGATATCTTTTACTTCGGTGCCTAGCATTGAGGGCTATTCATAACACCGCAAAGAGTTAGAGTTTAGAATAGTAGGAGTTATTCGTACAACATTACCTTGACTGTAGCAACTGAACAGCACGAAAGGACATAAAAAGATGCCACACCCCCCACCCCACATTCTCTCATTATTGGTCTTTACACATAATTTTTGCTCCAGCAGCACATTAAGATGCTCCATTCCTTACTGGAGTTAAAACTATAACTAGCAGTCTTTGCAGCGCTGATTCTGAAACAAAGAAAAGGGCTAAGATGAGAACTGGGTCAAGCTTAACAGTAACAACTAAGTGCAAGTGTAGCTGCTACGAAGCCTAGCAATGTGCTTACGTCTGAATGTGCAGGCCACTAATGCATGCAACTGAAAATATGCATGCACCCAAAGCTGACTCACACCAGCATGCACGAGAAGTATATCATAAATATAAAATAAATCTATAGCTTTACTCTGTAAGAGGTTAATGAAATTACTGTATGTGAAGAGGTGTGGTACTTAATGGCACAATTTGTATTATTGTTCTACCTGTACGGCCACTTGTGTAGTACTTGAGTAGAGTCAGGGTGGACTAGCTGGTATCACAGAAAACAAATGCTAGATACAGAGTACTTTGGGGTAATTCATAAAACACAGCGCCAGATTTAATGTGTCGATAAGGGCAAATAGTGTCACACAGCCATGTTCCCTCATTCATAAAAGCCCGTTACCTCCATCTTTGAGCATTTGCCTTGAAAGAGGCGTTACTATGGTACTTCCTTATTTACATGTGAGGGAAGCCATTCAGAAAACACAGTAGCGGAAAAATGAAGACCTGTTTCAGTCTGGTGGTGAATTTCAGTTCTGAAATCTGGGTACCATTTTAAACTTTATTTGCCCCATATGTGTTAATGTCAATAAATTATATATATTTAAGCCCACTCAATTGATCAGATTTGATCTGATCTCAAATTTGATTCAATCTCGCACACATTCTAGTGTTACCATGCTTCTTCCTCAAGTGTTAGCCTCAGTGCTCCCCACTGTGTCTGGATGTTTTTACAGCTTTTTGTATCTTTCTTCTAAAATGCAGAGCTCTAAAGTGATTTAACATGTTCATTTATCTTTGCCACCAGGTGAAGCAGGATAATGCGTGGCTCTTTAATATGCAGCAGCTCAATAACATGCTGATCTCCATTGCCTTTTACCTGTGACATCCCTTACAACAGTGCACCAGTAATGGGACACCGGTACGCTTATTATGGCTTTAAGAACGAGTTTCAGTTATCACAGCGCTTAGTGTGATGCTGTGTCGGTACTGTGGGTTTTTTTTTTTTTTTTTTTTAAATGAATTTTCCCCTTTATCTTACCTTACATATGAAAACACCAGCTTGCTTCACCCTGCACGTGATAGCTTTATTCTTTACATACCTCTGATATACTCTTCCTTACCTCTAACCCTACGTCAGCCTCTCCTAACACTATGCAGCTCTTAGCATGTCTTTGTCTTTATGCTGACATGATAATAACTCAAATAACTCCTTGTTACAAAGAGATGGCCCAGAAAGTTTTCCTACTAAAACCAGGAACTTACATATGCAAACCAACTTACAGCTTCAGCTTCATTTTTGCTTTGTGTCAGCAATGCAAGCTAAACTGCATTCAGATGTTGGGAGAGGCTAATCAATAATGGCTAGGACGGTGTAGTTTATAGCACCAGTCATTCACAGATAAGGTATTTCTAAAGAATGTCATCTTTCAGTTTGACTGATGGTAGCTCCCAAAAATTTACCAATAATAACATCTTGTGACATCAGTTTCCGTATTACTACTCTAACCTCTCCCCCACTGGTTCAACCGGTCCCACCCTCCCTCTCATCCCCTCAGCGGTGCTTGCGTCGGGTTCAGAGGTGACAGGGGTTAGAGGTCAGGTTGACTCTGGCTCTGCCGTTGCGGAGGCGGTGGGCGTCATGGCAGGTCATGTTGGTTTCTCCTCAGGCAAGGAGAAGGCCAGCCCTGCTAGTCGCCCCGCCCACTCTGACCCCCAAGCTCCAGACAGCGAGTCGGTCATTGTTGCCATGGAGAGGGTCTCTGTGCTCTTCGACAGGTACACGCACACACACTACATATTTTATCATAAATAATTTGTACACATATTTATGATGGAAACAACCATACACTGCACTATATTTTGTAGCTTTTCTCCTGCAGCTTTAACACTTTGTGGTGTAAATTTGGTTGGGGCAGTTGCTATCCTCTTTGAAAAACAATAATTTTCTTGTTTTCCACCAATGTTCGGTGTTCTGTGGTTTCATGTTTGTAGAATACGGAAGGGTTTGCCCAGTGAAGCACGTGTGGTGTCCAGGATTCTGCCTCAGTTTCTGGATGACTTTTTCCCACCACAGGACGTCATGAACAAGGTCATTGGCGAGTTCCTGTCCAATCAGCAACCTTATCCACAATTCATGGCCACTGTCGTCTACAAGGTCTGCAACACAAGTCTATGCAAATCACAAATGACTCAACTACTGAATTATGCATTTTATGACATATGTAAACTTGTTTGGATATTCTGTACATTAGGATCATTAGGAGAAAAAATTAAATTTGATGATGCTTAATTTATTAGGTGTGTAATTCTTTCATAACAGAAGGTCTGTAATGCTCACAAGTATTTCTCAGTTCCTTACTGAAAGTTTGCTTCTGTCAAGGAGCAAAACATTGAATTTCAATGAAGGTCAGGCTTTTAAAGTTGCTACTTGGGTATGTCTTTTCCTGTTCTGCCAGCTCTTTTGTTGTCTAATCAGACAAGAGGTTGTCAAGACGATACCAAGCAGGAGCAGACCAACATCCAGAGTTGTAAAACAAAGAATAAGAAGTGCTTCTTTACTTTTCTTTCTGTCTTATTAGCACACAGAGTATACCTAAATAAATACCAATGACCAATTTATCTGTCAGCTGATAGATAAATAGAAATGTTCCTAAGCACTTAAATATTTGTTATTTTTGAGCTTAGCTTCACAAAACTAGCTGTAATGTCAGAAATGTGGGTTCTTGCTGTGAGATTGTGGTCTGGAAAACATCCACTGAGAATTGATTGAGCCCAGCAGCTGGAAGTTAGACCATTCAGCAGGTTGAGTGATTTAGATGAAGTGACTTCACCCCTCGAAACTATATGTAAAACTAAGCATGAAACTTGCAATGAACTGTGTATTTCTTGCTTTAACTTTATTCAGAAACAAATTTTTGTTGAAGAAATTTCACATTTGCAGAACAGATGTCTTCTTGTTCCTATTTAAAACTTGGAAGCAAAGACCACTAACAGCCTAGTGTGTAGTATATTCATCCAGGAAGGCACTTAGAAATCATCCATTGTACCTGAAATGATTCTCATGCTTAGCCAACGCACGATTCTTTTCAGACCGTAAATTTATTGGCTGCTTTTGTGGGACTGTGCAGCCATATTTTAATAATATGCACTTTGTTGTTGTTTTCTTTTTTTTCTTTTTTACTTTTGCACATTTGCATTGAAAAATCAAATGAAATGTACAGTAAGTACTTTCTCTGCTTAACCACTCTACCTTCCTTTATCTGACTACTGCCTCTCCTGCTTCTGTGCACTCATCCATAGGTTTTCCAGACACTCCATGCCACAGGCCAGTCCTCTATGGTGCGTGACTGGGTGCTGCTGTCCTTGTCCAACTTCACCCAGAGGACACCAGTGGCCATGGCTATGTGGAGCCTGTCCTGTTTCTTTGTCTCTGCTTCCACCTCCCAGTGGATCTCAGCCCTGTATCCTTATGTGGCATAGGTCCAGTGTTAAAGACTGAGGTTGGGTTTTGTTGTGTATATGTGAGCAAACAGCATAGCAGTCTACATTTAATAATGATTAATAACAGCTTTGCCTCCAGTTTGTTGTCCTTAACCACACTGCTCTTACTCAGCCTGCCACACGTGATCAGCCGAATGGGTTCCAGTGAGGTGGTAGATGTGAATCTGTTCTGCCTGGTGGCTGTGGACTTCTACCGGCACCAGATTGATGAGGAGCTGGACCGCAGGGCTTTCCAGTCTGTCTTTGAGACAGTGGCATCCCCAGGCAGCCCTTATTACCAGCTGCTAGGCTGTCTGCAGTCCATCCACCAGGCCACGTCACTCTGAGGGGGGGCAGACACTGACAGAGGCACAGATAGAAATGGGGGGGGGGGNGAAAGGGAGTGAGAAAAAAGTGGCTAATGAGATGAGGCGTGTACGTACGCCTCCCTCCTCAATCTGAAAGGGAGGGAGGTGTAGTAGAACTACTACAATTAAGCCAGTGTGAAGTGTAATGAGTGTAAGGAAATAAGTAAACTACGGGAGCTCTGAATTTTTGAAGATGTGTGTTCAATCTTATAGACTGACACTGGCTGCAAAACCTTCAACCTGTAGTTCCGCCTACAGCCACATTCCCCCACAAACCATTCCTCGGAACAAATGACGGCACCTTGAATACTTCCTCCTTCCCAGCACCTTGAAAAATACAGCTAATCTTAATCATACACAAAAGTGGATGTTTATTTTCCTGCAAGGATTTGCCTGAGCATTGTGTTGTCAGTTACATAAAATAGAGGAAAAAAAAAATAGAAAATGCAAAATATTTACTATATTTGAAGTTTGAATGCATTTATTTTTCAGTGCATTTTGTTAAAGAGTGTTTATGTTCTAGTTAGGAAACAAAGTGGACTGACAGCATAGGTTCAGAAAGGCCTGTTTAATGTTGTTAATAACTAGTATCTTTGAATAATGTTTTATATTTAAGTTTATTGTGGACATTCTCCAGCAAACAAAGAGAAAAGACAGCAAGTAAGATAGTGAGATATTTTATGTGTAAAAGGATCACTAATAGCCATTGGATGTTTTGTTTTCATGTTGATGAGAAGCAGGCGATGCGTCTTGCAGTTTGATTTGTCACTGCAGAAAGGACAACCTGCATCTCTGTTAGCAGTGGCCTGTGTAAGAGCAAAAAAAAATGAAACGGTATATTCTGAGAAAAATATAATAATTTTCAAAATTATACAGTGGAGTTTTAACTGTTTTCAAGGGCCGAAGGGTTATATCAACACCTAATGTCAGTGGAAACTTCAAAGTGAAGCAACAAAAATACCAAAATTGCAGACGTGTCTTTTTATCAGTAGCAGAAAAAACACATTCTCTTTGGTTTTATGATTTTGCTTATATCAGTCTCATCTTTTGTGTGTGTGTGTGTGTGTGTGTGTGTTCAAGCCTTGTACACTCCCCTAATACATCTGAAATATTCCACCTGTCCATTTATTGTACTTTTTTTTTTTTTTAATTCTCAGGATGTAAGATGTGATTGTTATAGTTGTTGTAATAAGACTGGAAAGTTAGTCTTCTTGAAATGGAGTACATTTGTATCATGTAAAAAGAGTAAACTTATAATTGTAAAGTCATATGAAAGCCATGGTGCATGAGAAATAAGAATTGTGTAAAGATGAGAGATTTTAAATAGACATATAATGCAGTGATATGTTATTTGTCCTTTTAAACACAAGGGATTAGAAAACAACAAATCATGGACTCAAAGACCACAGAATGCAGAAAAGAGTAAGCTGATGGTGTTTTATTGAAGACTTGACCTTGTTGCCTGGGAGTGTGCTAGGCTTCTTTGCTCTGTACATACACTTGCCTTTGATTAAAAACTGAATATATGTATGTCACGTACATTGAAGCTTGCTGAAGCATGCTTAGCATTACAGCTACTTTCTTGTGTAGTTCTTAATACTCTATTTCTGTGGTTACGGTTGTGATGACTGTTGTACAGAAACAGATGCAACACAATCCAAAGGGAGCCTTGTAACCTTAGCTGAACCAACAGCAGCTTTGACAAATCAACAGGTGAGGAGGTGTAGCTTGGTGATGCCACGTGACAGCGGCAGTTTTCTATTTTGTTGAGCTTTAAATATTGTTTTGTCTTAAAGATTAATAGATATTTCACTCTCCATTGTCTTTGTGCAAAATATTAAATACACCTAGCACTTAAAAACTTGAAGTTCTTCTCATGTTGACGTTAGAGACGTTTTTGATTACGCAGTGAGTTCTACATAAAACGTGAAACGTCTCAGTAATTTGTATGAATTATCACTTTTAAGATCCTAAAGGCAATGTGATGGATTATTTCCTTTGATTGTGTTAAAATACTGCATTCACACAATAAATTACAGTCTCCTGCCTTGGTGGATGGTATCTGTTATTGAAATTCTAAGGTGACGCTGGCCTTTATTGTTGGAGTAGATGACAAGATGTTTTTTTTTTTTTTTTTNTTTTTTTTTTTTTTTTTCTCTCAACCACAAACGGTCTCTTCAGAAGAAAGTGGGTTTTATGTGGTGAGATGAGAAATGAGGAAAAACTTCTCTGCAGTACTTAGAATGTCTAAGAAACAAATTCAGTAGCAGGATTAATATTTGAGTGAGTTATGTTTCTTTCGTTTTGTATTTTAATTTGTTTTCCAGAAATGCAGCAATACTGACTTTGGAGTCCTGCAGAGGTAATAAGATTACCCAGAAATTTTTTGTGGTTTTGGAAGATGGCGGGAGAGGTGTCGGATGTGAGTTGAGTTTGATTGATTTAACTTGGTTCCCTTTAAGTCTTCATTTTTCAAGTTTCCTTCCTTAGTTGGGTCTACCTGAAGAGTGAAAGACTCAGATCATCATATTTTACAGATCTGTTAAGTGGTTGTTCTTGGTTTAATGAAAAAGCCAAGAATAAATGTTACTGTGCAAACCTTTTCTCCGAAGTTTTGTCTCTGACCTGTAATGTCAACCTTGCCTTTGCAGTTAGCATGTTAGTGTTTGGCTATAAAAGAATACGTCTTTTCCTGTTTTGTAGAAAATGAAGTTTGGTGACCACTTGCCATCAGTTTTGACGATCCTGCTTCTGTGCAGGCTGTAATACAAACACAGACTGAGAATGATCTGATTCTCTGCGTTTCTTCAGTCTGACCCTTAAGCCTCCTCCAAACCCCCTTTTTTTTAAACTATTGCCTGCAAAAAGATTGTGTATTATGTTTAGTTTTGATATTTTAAAGAGATTAATAACTGGATATGGTATGTTATAGAAATGAATAAATTTAAATACCTTAAACTCCTAGTGGTTAATCTTTAGTGTGGTGGTGTGTGATTTATGAATTCAGAGTGGTAAACTGAGCTTGATGGTTGGAAAAGTAATTCAGTAGGATGGTGTTTCAGTTGTGTGAAAGACAACCAAGATTCATATTGTATGTGGCCTGTGAAAATCACACCAACACCTCCAGCTGGTGATGTTATAGCCATTCAAACCAACCCCAGCTTTCTGCCTCATCTCTTGCCAGAACATACTGTTGCCCCCCCAGATTAGCCAATCAGGCAATAATCGGCCAAGATGGCCAGAAATCAATTCCATAATTAGATCCATTGTAGCATATTGTATTTATTTGGAAGGCAGCTATCTGATCCCATGGGGAAATCATATTTGGTAGACATAATAAGTAAGACCTGTCAGCGTTTTAAACATGGTCCCTCTTAACTGCTTGTTTTATAGCACTCATTAAGAGCAGAGTCTCCATGATGAAATGGTATTAACAGGATTACAGACAGGTGCCATATGGTTCATGAGAAATCATGATGGCAGCCAACTACACATGGCAAACACTTCTTTTGACTGAAAAGCTTCCAAGATCTGAGATAGTTACCTTTTCAACATATTCACAATACAAACATAAACAGGGTACATCATCACATAAAGCTGAATGGGCTGCAGTTTTGGAAAGAAAATAAGTTCACATGCTAATGTTGTACAGATAGGTTTGATAGTAAATATAGAAAAGATTCAGAAAGGAAACTTTGAAGCTTAACTAATAGAAAATCAACAGGTTTTGAGCTTGTGCAGTTAATGGGCTGAGAGGGACCGTGCTGACACAATTAGTTGAGTCACTTGACAGTAATTTGATTGTTTAGTAATTTTTCGAGTACAATATTAAACCTTTTTTTTAAAAGCTCTATTCATTAACTTTATTTTCAAATATCAGGATTTGCTGTATTCTGTTTTGGGGTTTCGAAATGATCCGAAATGAAGCCGAGTAGCATTTGTCACTATTTTTAAATGAGTAATTTTAAATGATTAATCGATTCCTCAAAATAAAAATACTCATTAGATGCAGCTAGGAACACCATTGTGAAACATAAATTCAGTAACCACTCCAGTAATAATTGATATGTTGTAGACTCATTATTTATTTTAACATTTTAATATGCCCTCGCTAATATAAGCCTGGATATTGCACTTTGTACGTTGTACTTTGTTTTATGCTCTTTTTTTTTGTTTTTAATCTGTATAATATGGGCTCCAGTATAGATCAAGGAGTTTGACATGCTATTATAGATAAAATTATTATTTTCTTGCATTATCTCAAAAACTTTGAGTTCTCCGATGTGGACACCCCTCCCTGCCCACTCAACACACCTCCCTCTCCTCCAGTTCTCCTCCTCCTTCCTCGCCAGATGGTGCAGTCTTTTCTTTTGTTTACCCATCGTCCTGGAGTTTACCTATCTAACCTCAGCTACTAAAGTATGGAAACAGTCCGAGCAACATCACCGTGGGACACTCAGACGTAAGTAATTTTAGACTCCTACTGCTTTAATTCTTCATAAAGAAACGTGATAGTGAGGACATTAAAAAAAATAAAACCTACATCCACCTTTTCCTTTGCTTTACCACTCATACGTCTTATAACGGCGTTAGCCAGCTGTTCTCTTGCTGCGTCTGCACGGTGTTAGAACAACCGTAGATCTATATATTCATACGGTAGATACAAAACCGTTCACAGACTTCAACTCTCTTGATGCTGTGTTTTGACACCTGTGGAATATGCGACTATTGATACTTTTATCAGTGATTTCTCACTCTAATTTTTGTCAGTGTCTCGGTATAACTGTTCAGAGTATGACTGGCAGCCCTTAAAGCCAATGACAGGACATAAAGGCCTGTGTACATCGTCGTTGCCATAGTTAAGCACCGACATTCCAAAAGTTATGGAAGTCGGGGGCGGGCTGATTGTTTAAGCATGGGTGTGTGCACTTTTAAAAAGTAAGTTACGGCAAGAAAAAAAAACTTTCTAATTCTTATAAACTGACAGAAAAAGTGTAAATACTGTTTTAAATGTCTTCTTGTTGATATCTTTCAAACAACGGCCATTAGCATACCAATGGTAGCTTGCTAGCTTGCACTGTAGCTAACTTGCTAACGTGAAGTGCAACGCGTCAGCTAATCGCAGTTAAAAGTTTCCTCTCATTTTCAAAGTGAACTTGATAGGCTCTGTAATAGCAAATAAAGATGTTGAACATGGACGAAAGATAACAGCATTACTGTTAATAAGTGAATATAAAACGTAAAAAGCTTGCTAAGCGCAGTTATAGCCTGGGACGGTGTAACAGAGCGGTACCTGTACACGGGACAGGTGAGGAACGCCTCCGCTACGAAACCATAATTCCCGCTGGGAAGATCATTCCTCAGCCCACCCTGCGTGACTGCGTTCCACTTTGCTCAACCTGCCACCATTAGCTGTCAGCATTTCCATTAATACAAGTTTAATTAGTTTAACTTAAGAGTTTAGCTTGCTACATTATTTTGGACAAGTTTACACTCATGTTTTAGCCTTCAAACTTCACGTTTAACCTATTACATGGAATAAGAGTAGAAAGGGATAGATGGAGGCTGTTAGTATACACTAGTGTATTTTTGTCTGTATTGTGATAAAGCAACAAATGCAGAGTAAGCTGTATGCATGGATGAAATTAATAGGATTCCATCATTTGCTGAATGTACTGACTTGTTTTATTGTCTTATGAAAGGAGGTAAATGCACAGAATGCTTAGGCCAGTTGTATACCTGTATTGTGTTTACATGTACCAATGTATATTTTGGGGATTTCAATATGATTGTGATGTTAAATTACCATTTGAAAAATATTTTGCCTTAACAGATTAAATTCAAAAGTTTTGAAATGCACATAAATGCACTGATGATTGAATGAATTGACATACAATCAAATAATCTAAGGTCTGTTCCTCAGAGTGCACCAACTTTGATTCATGACGATTTCAAACTCACTATGATGTTTATGTGAGGTTTAAAACAAAAAAAAATCTATATGTTGCGGGCCAATAATTGACATTTTTGACCTGCATTTAAATTTTCTGAATGATAGCAAGAACATGTTCAGACAGCAAAAGACATGAATCACTGTCATCACTGACACGTTTTTGTTCCATTGTGCTGCAGGTAACCTTGCCTATGAACCTGGAGAGAGAGCAAGAGAGAGGGGGGNGGAGAGAGAGAGAGAGAGAGAGAGAGAGAAAGAGAGAGAGAGACAGAGAGTGAAACCAGGATGGGAGCACTACTGTAGCAAGGTTATGCCACAACTGAGGCTGTCCTCTCACCCTTCTGCTGTATTTAGAGCTGCTGCTCATGTTTTCATAGCAGCTTGATGGCAGCAGGGCCGTTTGACAAGAACACAGACACTGCATATGCTGCTTGAGCAGAGCCTAGAGATGTGTAGTGACTAAGTGAAACTCAGTAGACCAGAGAGAGTTCCCTGCTACAATGTTCAGGCAATCAGACGCATCATCCAAGAGGCGTCCGTGTGGTGGAAACGGACTCGGTTTACCCCAGCCACCACCATCCTCCATCCAGCAGGGCCGTATCCGGGCTGTGGAGGTGGCCAGAGGGAGAACAGGGTANCACCATCCTCCATCCAGCAGGGCCGTATCCGGGCTGTGGAGGTGGCCAGAGGGAGAACAGGGTACGGATTCACACTGTCTGGCCAAGGCCCTTGTATCCTCAGCTGCATCCTGAAAGGGAGTCCTGCAGACTATGTGGGACTGCATTCAGGAGACTACATCCTCTCTGTTAACGACATAAATGTCTCCAAGGCATCACATGAAGATGTAGTCAAACTGATTGGACGCTGTTCTGGGGTCTTGAAACTAGTCATTGGCGAAGCGGAGCGTCACAGACGGCACAATCACCACCAGCGCACTGTTGGCAGTCGCCACCACAGCAGCAATGCAATGGCCGCGTCCTATCTGGATTCATGCTCCAGTGAGGATGAGTTGGATGGTTTCTATGACAACAGTGTTAACAATAACAACAATAGTAGGTCAGGCTGTGGAGTCCGCGGAGGTTGGTATAAACAAAAACTGGATTCTAAGCAGCTGGGGATAAATCGGGCAGAGAGGGTGGTGGCAGAGCTGCAGTCAGGGGGAATCTTTAATATGATCTTTGAGAACTCTAGCCATTCCTCTAGCAGCTCAGATAAGGAGAGGGCTCCTCATCCATCCTCCTCATCAAAGCCACGTCCTCTATCTGATCCAGAATTCCCTCTGTATGGAAAGTCCTCCCATTCCCAGAGCAATCCCAACCTGCTCTCTGAGGAGGAAATGGTCCAAGTCCTGAATGACAATTCAGTCTTTCTGGACTCAGACTTCCGTCACCTCCACCTTCATCATCATGAAGAGCACGAGGTGGATGTAGGAGATGGGGGTGACTTCAGCCTNACCTCCACCTTCATCATCATGAAGAGCACGAGGTGGATGTAGGAGATGGGGGTGACTTCAGCCTCGACACCAGCGAGGGCATCCTCAATGTGGGCATGATTGTTGGGTACCTGGGCTCCATTGAGCTGGCCTCCACAGGGACAAGCCTAGAGAATGACAGCCTGCAAGCCATCAGAGGAAGTATGAGGCGTCTGCGGGCTGAGCAAAAGATCCATTCATTGGTGCTGATGAAGGTGTGGTTCAGTAGTTTGTTATCCATCTGATTATAATAACTTTTTAAAATGTTAATTCTATCTCTGACTTTCTAAAACAGAAGTCTACTCAAAACTGTTTTGCCTATTAAGCCTGGCAATTCTGCACTTTTGCCCAGGGACTAAAAACAGTTAAATTACTCTTTTTCCTGCCAAGACTTAATCATACTACTAATTATCCATAGTAAAAGAACTATTAGGATTAACAATATAATGTACAGATACATAAGGAATAAATATTTCATTTTGTCTGTCATAACTTGCTGTTGTCCCTTGTATTGAGTTATAACATACATCGTCTATGTTCCGGCAGGTCATGCATGACAGCGTGCGTCTTTGCAGTGACAGAGGTCAGATACTGGCCACATATCCTGCAGAAAAATTAGCCTTCAGTGCCTGTTGCCCAGATGACCGCCGGTTCTTCGGACTGGTCACTATGCAGGCCACGGATGATCACGGTGATCATCACTATAGCGATGGACGAGAGGAAGAGGGCAGTTTGAGGACTTCCTGTCATGTGTTTATTGTGGATCCAGATCTCTGTCATCACCAGGTATGACTAGAAACACAATGATGAGACATAATGAGGATTTTGAAGTCATATCCAGAAGGAAACTGGTCTGTTCTCAACTTTATCAACAGAGTTACATTATTTCAGTTGTAATTATTTCCGCTAAAAATTTCATGTTCATTTTTTCCTATACAATCTGAAAAACACTGAAAGAAGTGCAATGATGATTGTTGTTGTATTTGCTTGTTTAAACCCATCTTAATCATAATACTTTTGGTTATTTTTGTTTAACAGAAAACATAAGAGCACGATACTGCTAAGATATTCCCACAGATACAATTTATTAGCTAGCAACAATTTAGTAGACGCAACTTTGCCATGGGAAAAAAAAAAAAGTGACATGTTAGATAGTGGATTGGCTTTCAGTGGCTGCTGTTGTTTCCTCAGGTTCATTCGGGTGTGGCCAGGAGGTTTGGGTTTGAGTGTACACCTGACCCTGACACAGGAGGCTGCCTGGAATTCCCTCCCAGTTCTCAGCCTCTCCTCCAGTTTGTCTCTGTTCTCTATCGTGACATGGGGGACAATATTGAGGGGGTCCGGGCGCGGGCCTTTCATGACCCAGATAATGATGCCCAACAGAACCACAGCACCAGCAGCAACAGCGATAGTGGGATTGGCAACTTTTTACCAGAGGAAAAGAGTAACAGAGTGCTTTTAGTGGACCTTGGTGGACCTCCGAACCACAATCACATCTCTGGGCCACGCCACTGGGACAGCTCCCCTCCCTCCCAGCAGGCCTGGAGCCCTATCCAAGGAGCCGCAGCCTCTCCCCCTCCTGCCCCTCCACCAGCTCTGAGAAACGGCCACTGCCACTACCGCCACGAACCACACCTGGCTGACCTCCCTAACCCTCTGCCCTTGTCTCACCCTGATGTCTCAGCGAGGCACTCTCGAGGGGTCCACCCACACTCGCACCACTACTCACCAGGGAAGCGGGGAGGAGCTATGGGGGGAGGAGAAAAGAGAGCGGGGGGAGGAGGAGGGATAGAGCCGCATCGCTGGCTGCCAGTCCATGTGTTAAGAGACTGGCGTCAGCAGCATCATCACAGCCACATCCAGGGCCTGAGCAGCGATCAGGAGTCCTATGCTGAGTCGACTGACGGGTGGTCATCAGCTAACTGCAGCACCCTGCCCCCGCCCATGAACAAGATCCCAGCCGACCGCTACCGGGCTCCGCTGGCCCCCGGAGACCACCTGCCACCACCTGGAGGGAGCCAGCCTCCTCCTCCTCCTTCACATCCCCACACCCATACCCATCGGTTGGCTGTTCAGAAAGATGAGTGGGCTAAGAAGCTGTTTGGTAGTGGGGACAGGGAGAGGGCTGCGATAGAGAGAGGTGAAAGAGAGAAGAAAAGAGGGAGCACCAAGGAGGGAGAGAAGAAGGTAAGATTAAGATTCAGTTATGAAATTCTTTATTAGTACTTTCCTTATGTATTGTTTTATCAGTTTCCATGCTGATCATTTATTTTATGTTATTACTTTTAACTTAAATTACATTTTTATATTACATTATGGAATACTAATCTGCTCATAACAGTAGATTCTATTATATGCTGTGATGTGCCAGTTTCTGGTCTGTGGGCTTTTGGGAGAGTTATGTTAAAACTGACCGTGAGCTGAGAAGCCTGGACAGCAGACAGCTGCCTCCATCACACCCCCTTGTCGTGGAAATTTACTCTGACTAGAATGTGCGCGCAAGACTACAGTTTATTGAGGTTGTAAATTCATCTAAGTTCATCTGCTCTCTGTCACACTTTCGTCCTCTCCTTGTCAAGGCCGAGGACTTAATTTTTTCAGTCTTTAAATTACTCATTCAATCAGATGTGAAAGTTTTTACAGTGGTGAACCACGTTTATCCCACTGGCCATTCCTGTTTGATGTCCAACAATGAGAGCTCAGCTGGCTCTCTCCCCAGACCCTCTACAAGCAGATTGATAAGTTATTTATCCCCACTACTCCAGTATCAGATCATGCATTATGCACCAGCAAGGACTCTGCCTGCGCCCGAAAACCACCTGTTTCCCATCATAATAAGCACACAGGTGACAGCGGGCCAAGTTTTAGACTGGTTTTAGCGAAGACATAATGTATTATTACTTATTTGATTTTAGTTTCTTTGGTTGTATCTTAAAGCTGTAGAGACTCAAACGTAATGATTAGTAACATGACAAAACAGTAAATGAAAGCGAAATTATTCAAGCTTTTTATCAATTAATTATCAGTTAAGATAAGGCATTGAATAAACTGGCTGCATTGTTTTGTGAGAATACATTTTCTTACTGCATTGAGGCCCATTGCTGTATTGGCTGGCTGTATATTGTTGACAGATTGAAAGAGAGGGAGAAAATTGAACTTTCCTGCAACACCAGCATCACATACTTGACTTGACTAGATTTGTACTGCATAAATCTTTCTACAGGTTGCTTGTTGCAATGCTCATACGTAGTCTTTAGGAATTTGAAGCATTTTCTTCCTCTACATTTACATATTAGAAGGTTTCTGGGGGATGGATTCTCATTTCTTTGATAATGAAGCAGGCTGGTGCTTCCCCTCAGCAAAGGTCTTGGTGGACAGGGTGCTAGGGACCCAATGGGACAATCAGAGGAAGTCTTTACCAGGTCAGGGGCATGGTTGAAGTTAACCGTGACAAGAGGGGGTGACAAGAGAGGAAGGAAAGCAGAAGTTAACAGTTGTCCTCAGACTGGAGATACGGTGCTTTGGAGGCTATGGCTGTCTTTGTCAGCCATAGCACACGATAAGAAGCTGCTTCTGCTGTGCCTGATGTACAGTAGCTGTGTTATATCAATTTTTTTTTTTTTTTTTTTTTTNTTTTTTTTTTTTTTTTTTAGCTTCATAGGTGCTGATTTTGTACCTATGAAGTTTATTATGGCAGTGGTTCTCAATCCTGGGCTTGAGTAGCAGGGAGCAGGGAGACATGGAAACAATGCGGTGCTGTGTAACCGCTGCTTAAAGCGAGATCTGCCTGTTTACCACACGGTGGTGCTGCTTCTTCATGCAAAGCTCTGTAAAATTGCAGTTCATTGATTCTCAACAGGAACCACACAACTAAACTAAATACAACTAAAATGAAACTTTTAATACTTTTAACTGAAATAAATAAAAGGAATACATCCATTTTGGAAATCCTTTAGTATGAAGTTCATGTGTCAGTATTTCCACAAGCAGCAAGCACAAGCAAGAATGCATCTTTTATAAGCAACAGTTGTTTATATTATCAGTAAACACAGAAGGTAGAGATGATTATGTTCTTCTTACATGGCAGAGATTTTTTTTTTTTTTTTTAAGTGTGCCAAATTTATCAAAATTTGTACACCCCATGTTGAAAAGAAACAGTTTAAATAATATACGGACTTCAAAATTCTTGGCAGATAAAAGTGATCATTATGATTCTTCCTATATTGTAGAATAAAAACTTTAGCTCATAGTTATGTCCATGTTAGTATTTGGCACAACCTGTGTATCCATTTGGCTCTAAATTATGTTTTTGTGGCTGCTGTGTAAACAGGGAGAAAGCCTCTTTTCTATGACATTTTAGTGTGTGTTAGATGTTTGTCTCAGCAAATTCTGATAACAATTCTAAATCAAACAATTTATATTTTTTATATTAATCCAATTTTTCTTAAAAAATTCTCATGAAAAACTTTTTCTTTGCTTTCTGCTTCATTGCCATTATAAATAAGAATTGGTTATAATTGAACAGGTTTAACAAATGGTGCGCATGAGTAAAGAATGTGTCCACATATATAATTAGCTGTTCAAATTTGTGCTAACGTGCACAGATACACACACACACATTGAGGAGATTCTGTATCTAGGCAACACCGCCAGCCGTCTCCTGATGAAATGCCGAAAAGCTGATAATAAGCCAGTCATAGTCAGCATGTATCACAGCTTGGGTTCGACGCCAGTCATTGCAGATTAATTGCTCATTAGTCAACTGGGGTTCGTTGCTACATGCACTATTATACAGTATAACCTCAAATGAGCAGCATGATACAGTATCTGTGAGGAGACAAGCTAGCAGGATATGTCTAATGATTGAAAGCTAATAGTCGGCAATGCATTTATCTCTGCTCCTCTTTGCTTTACAGTACTTGTGAGTGTGGTTACATGGTCAAATGACTTTGGTCTATAACTTGAACCCATTAGGGTTCATTTTGTCATGTTGCTCAATTTAGGCAGCAGTTTATGGTGCAGTGTAACAGCTGCTCAGTTTCAGGTTCAGTCAAATGCACAATGTGGGTTTCAACTGGACCAGCCTGTGCAGAGGGTGAACCAAATATCTTGTATGTTCTTATTCTTGTTCTTAATCTTAAGTGGAAGCAGAGGTAGTGGACACCTGCACACACACCTACCTTGGGCAAAACCACAGGACAGTACATGTCTGTGTCGACTGTGGAATTTAACATTTGAGTGGAAAAAAAAGACAGTTATAAATAGGCGTGCGTGGCTCCTGGCCAGGCTGCACAGGTCCCTTTAAGCATGATGCCTACATATCGAATGTATAATTTGAAGTTGTTAAGTATTTTATATTATTTATCATGGTTGAAAATTGATAAAAAAAAAATCTTTTAGGTGCCATGAGTTTTGCAAGATACCAGCACTGCAACGCTTTGCTTTGTAAATAGACACACAGGTAGGCATGACTCACTGAGGTTTTGTTTGAGCACCTTGAACTATAATAAATTGATGCTGTGTATGTGCCTCTCTAGCGCACAAAATTGGACACTTGGCACAATGTGATAAAGGTCCCTGTTTAGCACAGAATTAAGGATGTTGTCAAATTTTATGCTACAGGAATCCCTCATAATCCAGCTTTTCTTAATTGTTTCGGATGGAAAGTTGACTGTGCACACTTGGTGTTTTTGAAGTGATACTGTCTTCCAGAAAGATCTACACATTCTCATACTGTAAATTTAGTTTTAAACTGGTGGCCTGAAGCAGGCAGGAAATGATGTGCCTTCTTTAATGGAAATTTGGTTGTAGCTGTTGAGGGAAGGAAGGAGTGAGAGACACTTATTCTCTGTGTCTCTTACATTTCTTCTGTTAGTCTGGGAATTAGAACCTTTGATATCTTGGACACCAGCTTCCATGTCTGACTTTTAGGCTTCTGCCACCTGCACAAGCACAGTACACACTGACATGTGAACATGTTCATCTCCCGTCCTTAGGGTGGTCGGTTCCGTGGTCTGACCATGGGCTTCCCTCCTCTCCCCCAGCGCTCCTCAGCCAAACGTTCATTTGGACGCACCAAACGCCTCAGCCTGGCCCGCTCCCTGGATGACCTGGAGGTAGGGGTGCATGCATGCGAGAGCACACACACACACACACACACACACACACACACACACACAGATACAGTTACTATGTTTAAAGGATGAAAAAAAAAATTGGCAACTGGTATTCAGCGTCATTGGTATGCTCACACTGCATCTGATCACTATGCTATCATCACCGTTTGAGCCACACGTCATTCTCCAATAATAGAAACTCGGTGGGCATCATACAAGCCCTCGTCTCATATCACCGTGGCAACATACAGACAGTCATGTGGACAGAGCCAGATAGTAGAGAGAACGACATTAGCAGAGTGACTGTTTCATTTAATCTGTGAGACTTTTAAGACTCAGATGTAATGTTATAAATTGAGGTTAAGGATGTTATAAAGCTTTCACAGTAGTAAATTCCTGTCTGAGTGCTGTTTGGCTGCATTTTTTGTGAGAATGCCTTTTCTCTCCTTTAAATGAAAGAAATGACTTAGCATTGAGTCATTTGAGAGCCGTGAGTTTTATCTAATAATACGCCTGTTTAGTTCTTTAATTTTAGAAAGAGAAGGACCGCAGTGGCTGCTTTATTAATCAGGCAGGAAAGATACAAAGGGCTGCTATCATGGCAACTTCTGTAAATGCCCCTGAGCAAAGATGTAGTTTTGTACAAGGTTTTAATTCACATTAATTATCTTGAGATTTAAAAACTACTTTTCCAGAATCCATTGTTTTCCAATCTAATATTCATTGAGAAAATATGTAAAGATATGGCTTCCAGACATTATAATCATCTTCAAACAGTGGTGAATAGAAATTTGAGTTTGTGCCATATCTCTTTACCCTGTTAAGGCTGCAGTATGCTTCCTCCAAAATACTTGTCGGAGATTTGGAAGGTGGCGAAAACCCCATTTCACAGGTCAAATCTTGGGTGGTCTGTGTCCAGCTACATTTGTAACTTTGTGACTCGGCCAGGCACGCCCACTTCATGCAGCAATTGGTCAGGGTGGTGAGGTTTCAAAGCGGGTAGGGTTTTCATTTCTCTCTCCAGCTCTCTTTTTTTTTTTTANTTTTTTTTTTTTCATTTCAACAACTCTGCAGAGAGAGAGAGAGAGAACTGAAAGTGAAACTGTGCCCCGTTATTTCTGTTTATATTTGTAATTGAATGGAGATTACAAGTATACAAAGAAGATGCAACGTTCCTGTGAATAGCCCCTCCCTTCTCTTAAAGTGAAAGTGTGTGCCATCATCCCTGTTTAATCACATTTAGATTGCATAGTCACACACACACACACACACACACACAC
This sequence comes from Lucifuga dentata, assembly GCA_014773175.1. Taxonomy (NCBI): domain Eukaryota; kingdom Metazoa; phylum Chordata; class Actinopteri; order Ophidiiformes; family Bythitidae; genus Lucifuga; species Lucifuga dentata. Next base: position 315,090 of record VXCM01003789.1, on the reverse strand, counting down.
ACACACACACACACACACACNACACACACACACCACCCCCTCCCCTGTCTATGATGACAGCAGGTTTTTGCTCCACCTTCCAGTGTGGGCATTCTGAAAAGGTAGAGTATAAACACAGATGCTTCCTAAATTCAAATGGGCCAGTTCAGGGGAAGCACGCTGCGGCTTTTATACCCCTCATCCACACTCAAAATGCACATATGCACTCTTCACCAACTGCTTTTGTTAATACTCTTTTCTATCTAGAAGTTGGAGAAAAAAAAGAAAAAGATCCACACTAGTTAATAGATAGAAGTGAAATTCTGAGACACTGTTAATTATGTTCATCATGGCCTGAATAGATGTGTGTGTGTGTATGTGTGTGTGTGCGTGCGCGCGAAAATCTGCTGAAAGAGGAAGAGTCCTGCTGTCTGTGAGGGCAATGTATACGTAGCAGTTGCTGGTCTCCTATGTTCTTCTGAGATAAACATCAGAGGAAAGCTAAATGTTTCCGCTGTTTAGTGGCTGCTGGGGCAAACAGGGAGCAGATAAGATTTCACACTGTTGCTTCAGTATGGCTGCTGGTCAGTATATGGAATGCAAGGAGGCTACAAAAGTTGTTATTGTGCATTATATAACCAACTGCACATTGTTATTTTGACATGGGAACTAGCGCTTTTTTTTTTTTTTTTTAAACTGCTATATGTAGTTTTAGGAGACAATGTGCCTTTGTTGAAGTCAATTTCTTAAAGGGAAAATCGATTTGTTAATATTTGGAACCTAAAATTAGCTTATTTTGTATTGATAATGTTATTAAAAAGACATTTTGGTGTTACATTTTGATTTGCTAATGTCAGTGTTGTGTTGTAGCATTAGGCCAGATTCATACGTTAACTACTCATACACTTCCTCACGCAATTGCTACGGAAGTGTGCTTTTACCAACTTGCTTGTGATCTTTATATTTGTAGGATTAAAGGACCATACTGACTATTTTGCATGTTTGTGCCTAATAATTTTCATACACGTGATGTTACTTCATCATTTCCCAAAGCATACTGCTCGTACGGTGAATAAAAACATTTTTTTCCTACCTTCCAGACCGCCATTGGTTTTAGTTCATTCTGGTACAACATCAACTTGTTGGTACTTGAAACATTCTTGGGATAGGCAATTCATCATCAAACAAGACATATATTCAGGTTTTTTCGAAGTTACATAATTTTAGCGTTTAAGCGCAATAAAAAGCATAGAGTGAATGTGTGTCTCCACTGGGAAATATAGTCCCAAAAGAAGACCTGCGTTTACCGAAAAATTTAAACGACCTTGACTTCATAAGGCTGCGCAACCATTAGCAGATGAAACATCAATTTTTAAGGTGGATGTATCGATTGAATATTTGATTTTGAAAGGTTAAGAGATTTTGCGAAATCTCAGGAAAGTTGAAATACGGTTTTATCCTTTGGGAAATGATTGTCAGTAATGTAACATGTATGAAAATTGAATATATTAGGCTCAAACATGCAAAATGCCAGGTATGGTCCTTTAAATACTGTATCCACCAGGGGACAATGTGAAAGAAAAAAACATTATTTGTCCTAGTCTGTACAGGAACACCTTAACAACTACTTCCGATTTTGCGCAGGAGTGTAAACAAAGATAGCTTCGATGAAAGAGATCTGCATTTATACTTGTGTTAGAAATGTTAAAGGAACAGCGGCTACAGCAACAATGGAGATGATATGTGAGGCCATTAAATAAATAAAATCATATACTCATTAAATCATTATGCCATTAAATACTCGCTCAAGTTTCTCCTATAACTGGTTGCTTGTTTACTGGTTTACATTGTTGATGTGCTGCTGATGTGACAAACATCACAAAACTAAGTATAAAGCGAGTCTTAGATACACACAACACACAGCAAGACGTCTTACATCCCAGCCTATTCATTTTCCATCAGTTATCACAACCAATAACAAAAACAGTGCAGTAAATGGAAATACTTGAAGCACCAGTGCATTTTAGCAGAAATTTGAATTGACCACCGCTGAGCATATTTCATAGGCTGAGAATGTTTCTGTGTCCTACTACCAGATCATCCCATGGCTGAAGCTCTCCTCTTTTTTCCTCTTGCCACCCTCCACCCTCCAGCCCTTCTATTCTACCTTTTTCTTCCGNCTCTCCTCTTTTTTCCTCTTGCCACCCTCCACCCTCCAGCCCTTCTATTCTACCTTTTTCTTCCGGTCTTTAGTCCTTTTTCTCTTGCTGCACATGCGGTAATGTCCACAAACAGAGACTGCTTTGTGTTGGGAGGGGGAGGAGGGGGGAGAGAGAGAGAGAGAGAGAGAGAGAGAGAGAGAGAGAGAGAGAGAGATTGGTTG
>VXCM01003789.1:299591-311975 GCA_014773175.1 Lucifuga dentata | reverse complement strand
ATAAGGATAGGTGGAGGAAAATTCAAACAACTGAAACCATGCCCTAATTAAGAACGCCTGTAAACAAACACACGTGGACTCAGCACACATCCGCATACCCCACACAGACAAGATGAAAATAAAAGCAGAGACAATAAGAAAACTAAGAGCGTCCTGGAGCCGTCCTGACAGTGCATGCACACATACACACACATACACACCATCTTTTCCGTTTTCTTCTCAGTGCCACTTTAGCTTCTCTACTAGTTTCAAACTTAACATTTCCTCACAGTTTAGGTAAAGTATGCACACAGCTTAAGGCTTGCTGCTTGTCTTGTGACAGTAAGTAACCATTACACATGCACACACACACACACAGTGGACAAATTGGCTTAGAAGGCAAAGAGCAAAGTGATTGCAGTGCAATTTGTCCCACCTGTGCAACATATTCGGAAAAGCAGGACTCACAAATGAGAATGGACACAAAACTCATTTGGAGTTTGAAAGCATGTTATAAGTGGAGAAGCAGAGAATGCACAGACAGACCGATTGCTCGACTGATTGGTTGTTACCTCTGTGACCTGCAACATATTGATGGGTAAAAGAAGATGAAATTTCTCTGCAGTAGAGGCAAAATGTTCCAAAGATATCTCTGCTGAAATAAATAAATAAATGCACTCTGGGATGACACAATGAATACACTAAATGCATTTGGCCCCCAGAAGTGTGACTCATTAGTGATTAAAAAAAATGTTGGTATGTCACTTAGGGCTGGACGATATAAACGATAACATAATCGCATCGCGATATATATATAAAAAAAAATTCTTAGATATAAAAATGAGGACTGTCAGTATAAAGTCGTGCTTGAATACAGTAAGTTAATTATGGCTCAAACAACCAATAACTTGTCAGAACTGGAACAAACTAGCCAATCTGGTAGCAAAGTCATAATAACAGCCCCGCCCACTTCCTCAAAGCAGCATTTTGCTAAACGAAGAACACACCTCAGCCCGTGTGGTGATAATGTGAGCAAAAGTCAGACAAAGATGTCAGAAAGTGATGAAACTCCAGAGGAAAAAAAATCAAATGATGNGTGAGCAAAAGTCAGACAAAGATGTCAGAAAGTGATGAAACTCCAGAGGAAAAAAAATCAAATGATGAGGAAGAAAATTACTGTCGCAAAAAAAGTAGATGTTGCGGTAAAAAAGGTAAAAAGGAAAAAAAAAAAAAAAATGCAAGGTAAAAAAAATGTCAGCTATGTGGCATCATTTTGGTTATTTACAGTCTGACAAAACAGTGGCAATTAAAAATTTAATTTAATTTTTATTTGAGAAATGCAAAACAAGCTTTAATCATTTTTATTCATTTTGCATAGTAGATATAAATGCTGCTCTCATTGCCCAGAAATAAGTTCTGCTTTTATTTACTTGGATATATGTTAAATTTAGTGATGTGTGCTTTAAAAAATGTTTTTTAAAATCTGTTTTTAATACTGTATTTTAAATGCATGGGCTTTTTGCACAAGGGCAATGTGTGAAGACTTAATATTTAATTTTTTTTTAATGTTTCACACTGAAATGCTTAAGCTATGTTTCTCAAGACATGCTACTTTGAATTTTTGTGTATTTTGTAACTGGTACAGTCCTTTGCATTTTATTACCATTCAAAGCTGAGGAATTAGATATGTTTGCAAGATTTTTATTCTCCTTCACTGCTTGAAGGTTTTGTACAACAAATTATTTTATACTGACAACATTGGGTTGGGATTTTTGGGTTGCTATTTATTTAATTTAGATTTATTTATTAAGACTGCAGTTTGCAGTTTTTCAGTTCATACAATTGTTGGTTATTTTTTACGCTCTGAACATGCATAAAGAAAATGTTAAAATAAATTTTAAGTTCAAGTGACTTGAAATGCAGCGGAATCTTTGCCATGATTTATATCATGATATATATCAAGATCAATCAATATAAAAAATATATCGTGATAAAAAAATTTTCATATCGTCTGGCCCTAATATCACGTGGTAAACCAAAGATAAGTTTGCCACAAATGGTATCTGCATGCATAGTCACCAATGGCGGTGGCTTTTCTGAGGAAGAGTTATTAACATCCATTGCATCATATTGTAATCGGCAGATAAAGAAAGGCCTTCAGCTTTTCAGAAATCACATCTCCTGCCAGTTTCCATAAATGCTTTCTTTAATTAATCTCATCTTGGAACACTCAAAAATGTTTATGCATTTAGCATTAAACACATCTTGCAGGGTTGCCTATATTGCATTAGACTGTTATTCCAAGTGTTGGGGTCGGTAGACCTGGCCAATATACATATTCAATATTTGTCTAATGTGGGTGTTAAAAATTTGTAAGTGAAAACATTCTCAGTTGCTTTATGTTGATGACATAATCATTTTCTTTCAGATCACACACTGAGCAGTGGGCAGATGATTTTTCACACTGTTATCATATAGTTTTGAGCTTCAGGATCATCATTTATTTATTTATTTATTTTCTGTCTGCATATATAGTTGTGGTATATGCCAAGATTGGCATAATCATTTTTTATATATATGCAATTTGATCTAGCAACAGACAGATAACATATAGTGCGTAGGTGAGTGTGTATGAGTGTGTGACCTTCACCGGCCCTCCTTGGCCAACCTATCACATTTTATTTAAAATAACAATCAATTTCTATCAAGGACGGCTAAACACCTGAACAACAACACAAAGACAAACAAAAACACACAGACGAATAGTGACAGTAATAACCAGTGTAGTGGTTTAATCTGTGAAACACCAAAGAGGCTAAAATCCCCACGACACAACAGACCAGGACAAACAGTAACACATAAACAGTGACAGCACTAAACAGTCTCGTGGTTTAATTTGTGAAGTTCCATGCACCAAATCCAGATCACCAGAGTCCTGATCCCCCTGAGAACATCCAGCACCGAATGGTGGTGACGGCCTCAAACACTAGTCCAGCGACCCAGTCTTAAGCCATGATCTGGGTCTAGACCCAGATCATGGCTTAAGATTGGGTCGCAATTGTAGCTGGCATGTCAGGCCGGGACCTAAATACGGAACCTTACCATAGCATGGGGACCAGGATCATCATTCAGGATCATCATTTAATTGAAGCTGAGATTAATTAGTAAAATAATTGGTTTAACTCAGACATAACAGCATTAATATGTTAATTTAAATCCATTTTTCAAAGTAAATTGTGAAACAATAAGCACCCAAGACAGAGTATGACTTTTCCTGAACAACACAGCAGCACAAACGAACAACCCTTAACTAAATTTTGACACCAGGTTATTGGAAGTGCAAGGGTCAGGACACTAATTACCAGACAATAATCAAGTCATTATGGTCATAAACAGGTCATAAATACAGTATAAAACTGAGACAAAAGTAGTTGGTGTAGTTTCCCTTAGACTGTAGATATTCTGTTGGTTTTATTTTCTGCTGGCCAAAACATTACACTGGATATTTAAACTTTACATAATATTCACACACAAAAGCCACACAGTTACTAAATAACTAACTCTTCTAGCAGCTATAGATATGAGCCTGTCAGTGTGTGTGTATCTGCATATCTGCGTGCATGTGTACATTTTCCGGAAGCTAATTGATTTAGAGTTCTGATGTTGGCTTTTCCGCAGACACGGATGCAGTCTGTCTGTGGGGAACAGTGGGAACTCTCAGCTGATTGCATGCCCTTAATTTCAAATGAAGATGTGCCTGAAATTTTCCACTCTCTTTTCCTTTGGTGGAATATTTTCTGTTTTTCGGGATATTTAAACACAATGAAGATCACAATGGCTACTTTTACTGGCTGAGCCAGATAGAACTAACAGGGCTCTCAGAGAACTCATAGCTCTGTTAAGGCCCAACAGTGTTCTGAGTTTCTTTGTTTTTGTTTTGTTTTTTGTTTTGTGACAATTACCTTATTTGTTAAAGTACAGTGACACTATAAACTATAACTACTACTATACTACTACTACTATACTACAACTACTGCTATACCATAACTGTCCAGGCATATATTTCAATATGCTAGATCTGAATCAATTTGGTTAAACTGCTCCTGTGGATAGCTCATTCTAGGACACACATGCCTGAAATTTTCATGAAAGGACCATACCACCCATTTTGCATGTTTGAGCCTAATATATTGAATTTCCATACATGTTAAATTACTGACAATCATTTCAGCTTTCCTGATATTTTGTAAAATCTTTTAATCTTTCAAAATCAAATATTCAAGCGATACACTCACCTTAAAAATCGATGCTTCGCCTGCTAATAGTTACACAAAATTATGAAGTCATGGTTGTTTAATTTTTTTGATAAACGCAGGTCTTCTTTTGGGACTATATTCCTTGGTGGAGACACACATTCACTCCGTGCTTTTTATTGCTCTTAAATGCTAAAATTACATAACTTCTAAAATAAAAATCTGAATACATGTCTTGTTTGCGATGATGGATTACCTATCCCAAGAACATTTCAAGTATCAACAAGTTGATTTTAATAGTGTAATGAACTATTAGAATGAACTGAAACCAGTGGTGGTCTGGAAGGTAGGAAAAATTTTTTTAATTCACCGTTCCATTAGAATGCTTTGGGAAATGATTGTCAGTAACCTTACATGTTGAATATATTAGGCTCAAACGTGCAAAATGGATAGTATGGTCCTTTAAGATTTGTGTTTTGAGAAATCAGCGAAAGTGTCGACTAATGCTGTATCTTGCAAAGTTTAAAAACTAGAAGAAAAAAAAAACTCAAGTCCTTTCATCAAAATCTGTCTATTGTTGTGAAAAAATATGACTTTGGCTGGGCATTGGGTTATTTATCATTTTTCAGCGTGAATGAAATGGTGCTTCACCCACTGCCCTCACCTCTGGGCCAAATACAGGACAAGTTTGGGGTGGTGGGGGTGGGTTACCTCCATTGTGTGTTAATACATGTTGAGGAATGCAGTTAGCTTCTTACTCTGTATTATTATCACTACAGTTAGAACTCTTTGCTGTCCACTGAATGTTCTCACTGTGGCTCAGACTCTTTTTTTTTTTTNTTTTTTTTTTTTTGTGTGTATCTATGTTTTTTTCTCTCTCTGTCTTCCTCTCTGCTCTCTCTTTGTGTTTCTGTATCTCAGTGTCTCCTTTTTGCTCAGTCTGTCATTTCTCAATCCTCCAGGGTAAGATCAGCGATAACCACTGCCACTGCTCAGTGCATCCATTTCTTTCTTGCTCCCTTTTCTCCACCCATCAGGAATGTCAGTTTGCTGTGTGTGCTCCACACACACACACACACACACACACATGCACAGGGCATACTAAGTAGATGACAGAAGAGCACTAAGGGTAACACATTCACTCAACATTGATTTTATGTGTGGGTGGCAGGGGTCTCCCTCTCGAGCCATGCCTCCGCATTTTTCTGAGTGTGTCTGTGTGTGTGTGTGCGTGTTTCTCAGACCACAGCAGTGTGGGTGGAATAGAAATTATCCGAGGGTGGGTGGAAAAGGAGAGAAAGAGGAGGGGGAGAGCAGAGAGGCAGGGAAAGGGAGAAGATAGAGAAGGAAGAGGAGGGGGGACAAGAGAGCGAGAGACGAGGGGAATCTAACGACAGCAACATTCTGCAGCGGTTTGGACCTTTCAAAGCCATCAAGCTTTGGCACTTTGTCTTTCTGCATATGCACACGCACACACACACACACGCACACACACCCACGCACGCACACAGACACACACACACACATTCAACAGCTGATGACAACGTGTACTGACAGCAGCTCTCACATGTATTGCTAAGGATTACTTGTCTCTTTCTCCATGGAGCGACAAACTTTAAGTGTGGATTCTGAAACAGCTACTGAACAAGTGAGTAACAAGGGTGTGTGTGGTGTGTGTGTGTGTGTGTGTGTGTGTGTGTGTGTGTGTGTGTTCTCCCTATATGTGATGCAAGCGGTTTCCACTGACAACTCTCTGGCTCCTGTCATATATACCATTCAGGCTGTGTTATACAATGATGGCTGACTGTTTTTGATCAATATGCTTGTTTGAGATAAAAATACAAAATGATCAACTCAGATGCAAGCTTTTTGAATTGTGATATAATAGGAACAAATTATTAATATTACAACTCTGCTCTTCTCCTTGTGATTAACAGGGAAGTTCTGGATGATGTGATCATTAAATCAAGACAACTCTTTACACTAATAATCACAAACTATTTTGGTTATGATGAATTAAATGCAGTGAAACTTTAGCTGCAGCACCTATCTGTGACTACATGTCATGTGACCTGTGTGGGCCAATCACCAAGCTGTTCTTGGCTCGCTCGTGTTGAAGGGAAACCTGTTGATGCCTTAACTGTCGTTTGGATCGGCTAAACAGATCAACTTAATCAACAGATAGTACTCATATATCGTAGTATTTGTAATGACGTTATGGTGTCCACAATGTTTTGTTGTATAACCTACCAGGATGCAGTAGTTGTATGTGTAATTATACATGCATATTATGTGTCTGTATGTGTGTGTGTGAGAGAGAGAGAAAGAGAGAGAGAGAGAGAGAGAGAGAGAGAGAGAGAGAGAGAGGGAATGTAGTATGTGTGCACATTTGTGTGGTTTAGACACTGCTGGAAAGCAACACACCACATTATTTCACTATTTCACTATACACACACACAAATGCAGAACACACACACAAGCACACAACACATATTCACATCCCAACAAATGGAACAAGCACACAGTCTGATGCCTATACAGATTACAAATCAACTCATATTTTTTGTGTGAAACACCCCCACCCCCCACCCCACTCCCCCTGTGTGTGTGTTCCTCGTGGTATCCCCTGGGAGCAGTTTTAGGGAAACAGAATCAGATGATGAGACAGGATCAACATTGTTCCTGTGCATGAAACACCTCAGGAGGGCAGAAATCACATCTTGTAGCTCACACTAGAATTAAATGCAAGCTTCGTTACAGTATGTGCCACGTGGCTGGAGTTTGCCAAATCAGGACAATCAGATAGTGTCATGTGATACTCTATAAGTCAGTCACATAACTATTAAAAAGACTCAAATACAGAGGTTGGACAACATAAAAGAAATACTGTATAATAATAACCCTGCCTGTATGTAGTGCCAGTTTTGTTGGGATTGCCATCGATTGTAGTGTTTTTTAAACAAATATCCCGTTTCTTTTAAGTCAGTGTTGGTGGGGATTATTGTGACCTGTCATGATCTGTCATCGTTGTATGGAGACTTTTTTCTCTTTCTTTATCACATAATTTTGCAGCATTTGTGTCTGCTTCAGCAGCTACTCAGACAGTAAATAACTTAAATTGCTCATGTGAGTCATATGAAGTTGCGTTGAATTAAAAACATTTGTCAGCTTTAATAAAGATCTAACAGTCTTGAATTGTATTAAAGCAACTCCCAGACATACAAAGACACAAGATAATGATTGTCTGAGGTGCTGCTGCACAACCATAAACACAGGAAAAACTAAAACTTGTTTTTGCATTGTATGTTGCTGTGATATTCTAACTTTTTGTGGAAATGCTCATCTGTTGAACACTAACTGCAACCAGTTTATTCCTAAGTAGGACAAAACAAACAAAAAGCAAATTATTATCTGATATAATTAGCTCTGTGTGTATGTTTGTGTCCCAGTGAAGCCTGCCCTCAGTTGATGTTGCTATTTCCCTGCTGCGCAGAAATGAGAAACCCAGCTAGCTAATTAGTGCTCACACCAATTATTGATCATCGATAAAGCTGATCGGCTAATTCATAATTAATGCCTCACAGCCACAGTTTGATCAGTGGTTGAGGTCATGACATTTATGGATTCCTTTTCCCACCATCAAAAGAAAATGATCTGAGGAAACCAGGATTTTTTTTTGTAAGCTGCCTTACCTCAATAATGGCAGCAGAGGGCACTGTTGAGTTGAGCTGCATGTAGATGTGTGTTTGTGAGGCAGGGAGAGAGAGATTCTCCATCAGAAATTCATCTCTTTTTAAGAGAAAAGCTGTTGGACGTTAATTAATATATCATCCTTAACATTGGCCCTCTCATTCAAAGTATTATGAATAAATATTCTAACATTTTAAATGTGTTTATAGTTGTAATAATTTGTAAAAGTAAAAACATGGATGCAGAATGTCATCACATACGAGTCGTCAAAATTAGAAATTTTATCCTGCAGTTATCTTTGACTATCTTTTTGATATATAGAATAGGTAAGAAAACAGTTGATTACATGAGAGGTGTGGGTAGGGGTGGTGTGCACATGTGCAGTACTGTATGCTTGTGTATGTGTGTGTGTGTGTGTGTGTGTGTGTGTGGCTCTGTAGTTGTACTGTCATTACATATCTTTAGGGGAAAATATTTCCTTTGTATGTTCAACTGTTTCAGAAAAGACTATGAGCTAATACACACACACACACACACACACACACACACACACACACATACACACAAAGGATACTGAGCTGTAGACCACAGGAATTAGGCTCCAGACAGGGATGGGATGAGAAATCTCTTCTCTTCTCTTCTCTTCTCTTCTCTTCTCTTCTCTTCTCTTCTCTTCTCTTCTCTTCTCTTCTCTCCTTTCCTCTCCTCTCCTCTCCTCTCCTCTTCTGCCTATACACCTCCTTCCCTTACTTGTTTTTTTTCATCAAAATGCAGGTTTGCCTAACAGTTCAATTTATGATACCCCTCCTATCTTGTCTATGGTGCTGATAGAGCCTGTAGATAGGATATGGGCTTCAACACAGTTACTCCATTCCATTATAGAGTACTTTGTAGTTCTGTCAAATATAGATGTGAGTCATTTTAAATTTGAGGTTCCACTTGCAGTAGAACTTGGCAATTCAGCCTTACAAGAATATGAGGTGATGTAATTAGCTTAAATAAGCAAAGTTTTAAATTCATGATTTTAAAGAAAACTTTAAGGTTTAAGCAAAGGTTAACATTAGTAACAATATTGCACAGCCTTTTAGACTTAAAAGAGTCACAAAATTTTCCCTGAGTCTTCAAAACACTGCTTTTATATTTAAAAAAAATAAATAATGCCAGCACTATTTTTAAAGATCTTGAGTGGACGCAGGCCCTTGAGCAACAGAGGCACATAGCTCTCACTGTTGACTGGTTTTCTCAGAGGGCGAAGCAAAACTCTTTCATGTTTTTGAGTCCTTTGGGTGGTGCCACATGTTAAGAAAAAAGAAACTTAAAAAAAAAAAACAGAAGTAGGCANAGTCCTTTGGGTGGTGCCACATGTTAAGAAAAAAGAAACTTAAAAAAAAAAAACAGAAGTAGGCAGACACAAAAGAGATTTTTCAATAACTAGACTTTTATATTTTATATGCTGTTTTCAACACATTTCCCATAGACTGACTGGCTGTTATAGACGTCCAGTGATTGTAAAAACCCAAAATCTGTACCAAAACTTAATTTGATTTGTGGTCTTTGTCTGTACTTTTCCTGCATTTAGTAAGATATGTTAACACGTTTTTATTTTTTAGATATCCTAACAAAAATCATCAAAAGTCATATGTTTCCCTACAGCAGGCAAACATATAATATAGTTTTGTGTCATGACAGAGACAGTGGCATCAAAATGAAAGAGACTGGAGGTGTTAGAAGGAGTAAGAGAAGTTTTCTCTTTTGCTTAAACAGGAAATTAGGGGGAGCTGGGTGTGAGTTCAAGGCCATACTGTATGCACAAGGTCAATTACAGTCTTTGTGTGTGTGTGTGTGTGTGTGTGTGTGTGTGNCGTCAGAGAGAGAGAGAGAGAGAGAGTGTGGACCACTTCACAGGACACAGCAGTGGGCTGCTGTGTCCTGTGAAGTGGCTTTGTTTGCTTCAAGTGACCTTTTAATAAACCAGCAGAAATTTCATTAATCTTTTCAAGGCAAACACCATAAGTCACCAGTGTCACTAGAGATTAAACTCTCTTCCCCTTCTTCCTCTCCTGTCCGTTTTTTTCTCTAATCTTCTCTTCCCCTCCCTCTTCTCATAAAACTTGAAGCAAAGCAGACAATTTGCTTCTTAAATCATAGAACACGTCAAACACAGTTGAATGTGATCACTCCTCAGCCGTGATTTGGGCAGGGAGGAGATTCATCGTGGTCTAATGGCAACGCTGCAGTGTGATTGGCAGATTGACCTTTGTTCCCACCCCCTTCTCGGTAGCTGCTTCCCGGTGGAGGCTCGGNTGTGATTGGCAGATTGACCTTTGTTCCCACCCCCTTCTCGGTAGCTGCTTCCCGGTGGAGGCTCGGTAGCTGCTTCACTATGGAAACGGAGCCGTGTGCATTTGCGGGAGAATGGAACTTCCTAGTCAGTCTGTCAGCTCTGTGTGCAGAGGAGCGTGTGTGTGAGAGAGAGTGGGAGAGGTAAAGTCAAACATGGTACAGAATGTAGTCAGAGTGTGTTATCAGTGAGATTTATAAGTGTACATTGACTTCTTAAAACTTTTGCCATCTGATTTTTGGGATGTACATTTGTGTGACAAGCTGAGGCATGGTTCCATCCTGAGCGCCCTGCCATATTTCATTCCCGAAGAAGACATTTTTCTGTGCATATGTGTGTGTGTTAGTGCGTGTGTTTCTGTGTGTGCCAAATATGTAGATTGAGCAGTCTGTGCTTTTCTCCTCTACGAGAGGAGAGCAGGATGAGCCTGAGGAAGAGGCTCTCCTTCAAGCGGGTCTGGAACTTCAATACAGTGAGTAGTGCGCGTGCACACACACACACACAGGCTCACACACAGTTATACATTTACATTTTGCCAGTGGTCTGTGTACATATTGCTGTACTTATATTTTTATAAAGGGACAAAGTGGGTGGAAAGAGATGCTTAACTTACTTACAGACCCAGCTAGTTGTTTGTAGTTACTTATTGCTATGTCATTATATTTAAATAATAACTCCTGCCCTGATTTTAGTTTTAAATCATAGAATGAAGTCTGGTTGTTAATCTGCCAAAGTGCCACGAATGGAAAAACTTACTAGCCAAAAGAAAAATTCACCAGCGCTTCACGGGTTGGCATACATTACCGTTACTCTCTTGTTTTAGCTTTGTCTTCTATACCATTAACGACAAAAATGGGAAAGACAAAAAAGCAAAGCAGTAACGTCATTCCCTCCATGCTACATTCCAGTGTTCTTCAGCTCAGTACACATGAGAAAGATGGGGGGGCAGATGGCAGAGAGGGGATGATTACCTACAACAAACGCACAGGGAGAAAGCAGAATCTGTCACCTTTGCACCATGCAAGAGTCAAAACGCTGAGATCAGAGGGGGTGGTGGAGATGGAAAGACAAATGAAGACGAATGAAGACAAAATAAGAGCGGGAGAGGACTGGGGGGAGGGGGCTCTTTGAGAAGAAACAGACCAGAAAGTGACGTCAAAACCCGAACAATTGTTTGTGTCTGGTGGTAATGTGTCATTGGCGTGCTGGTGGGTATGTAAAGGTGAAACGAGACGGAGGTAAAGAAAGAGCAACAAAAGTTTGAGACAGCTCCAGGCTGTTTCCCTTCCGCTCAGAGCCAGATGTGTTTTGGGCCAGAGCAGGAGATAGATTTCTACAAAGAGAGAGAGAGAGAGAGAGTGGAGGAGACAAGAGCCAGAGAGTGAAACAAATGGAGGCAAAGAAGGAAAAGACAGAGAGAGCTGGGAGCTGTTTTTCTTTCATGCCTCTGTGAGTCACATGGTTTGTATATCTAAGTGTGTGTGTGTGTGTGTGTGTGTGTCAGAGAGAGAGAAGAAATAGTTGTATGACAAAAGAAAGGTGAGCTGATACAGTTTCCTTCATTCCTGTGAAATTACTTAATTTAGTGTGTCATAGTGGCATCTCTCTCTCTCTTTTTCTCTCTCTCTCTCTCTCTGTGTGTGGGTGTTGGGTGCAGACGTTCAGAGGTATTTGATCAGATTGTATGGCATTTACGTCTGTTGCTTCTGTCTGCGTGACAGTGTTTAAGGCGAGGAGCCAAGTAAAACACTGACTCGCTGGCTTCTCATCTCCTGTGTGGCTCTATTGTACTGGAACAAACATTATCTACATTCCAGCCTTTGACAGACAGACGCCGCTTATTGATCCCAGAATTCCAGAGATGGCCCAAAATGTGATATCATAGACACACTGGAAGAAGAAGGGTTCTCATTAGAGGATACACCTCTGCCAAGGCCAAATGAGGCTCGCCAAAATGTGTCATGTTCTAACAATATACTGGCCTAAAGAGAAAGAACAATGATAAACTCTACTATAAACATCATATTTTTCTGGATCTATCTCCCTAGGTATTAAATATATATCAAAACTGATTGCACCCTGCTGAGTCAGCATCATCATCCACCCATCCATCATCAACGC
>VXCM01003789.1:278034-299238 GCA_014773175.1 Lucifuga dentata | reverse complement strand
CCCCCGTCCAAGTATATATTATATATTTTAGTCCACCAGATCATGATCCTTATCGGATCTGGACCATATTGCACCTACTAATGGCTTAACATGGCATCAATATGTCACATTTTGTTCATTGCGATTGATATATTTAGAAAGTGACAAAAATATTTTAACAAAGCAATATTAGGAATGTTTAAAATAAAGATCTGGATTGGCTCCTGGATCTGGATTCCAAAATGTAATAGATTCTTCCCTGGGCCATGCCCCACCCTTCCACCAAGCTTTGTCAAAAGCAGTTCATAACTTTTTGAGTGGTCCTGCTAATGAAACAAACAGATGAGGGTGAAAACATAACTATCTTGGAGATAATAAGACTTTTTTTTTAAATTTCTGTGATGACAACTTAGGTGGTTACATAAAGTCCCATTTACATTTTGCTGATTAAATCCTCCATGGAGGTTATGTGATCACGGGCATTTGTGTCTTTTTGTTAGCGGATAGCTGGATAGATGTGAAGATGTGTATAGATGGATTTAAATGAAATTGGGAGGGGATCTGGATCATATTCTGGATCCAGAAGAAGTTTTTAGCGTATAAAATCCTTGGCAGAGGTATGCGCTCTCTGATTCATCTTACTGTATGTTTTTCTGTTTGCGTGTTTGATAATTCACCCAGTTGTGTATTTTTGGATGAATACTTTTGGAAGTGTGGAAAGCTGTGCTTCACACCTGCAGAGCCTCACTTAACAACTTAACAGTCACTTTGGGATCACTGGAGCCTAATCAGCTTGATACTCTTGTCCTGCTCTCCCAGAGCTAAACTAAGGCACGCTAAGCTAAATTATGCTAAGCTGTTTCATGGTTGCCAGTCCTGGCAGGGTGACTGGTCTTCTCAATGGCAGCTACTATTCACCTCATATTCAAAAAGTAAACACACAGGCACACACACACACACACACACACATATTGAGACTGTTGGCGTAACAGCTTCCTCAGCTGGAAGTCTGCATGTGTGTGTGTGTGTGTGTGTGTGTGTGTGTGTGTGTGAGTTGTTTGGTTATAGGTGTGGTCTCGTGTAGTCATGCCAGTGTTTGTAGGCACAGGAGGAGGCTCAGTGGATCTTCTCTTCCATATTTTGGCCCATTCAATCATCTTCCAGTTACTCTCTCTCTCTCTCTCTCTCTCTTACACACACATACATGCACACACACAAGTAGAACCTCATTCCTTACCAAAGGTGGCAGTTACAGCTTAGGCTCTGGTGATGGAGCCAGGAATAGGTTCCTGTAGTACAAATAGTGTTGTCTTTGTGTGTGTGTGTGTGTGTGTGTGTGTGTATGTGTGTGTGTGTGCATGCGCGCATGTGTATGCATGCATATGTTATCCCTGACAGCTCCTTCCACAGATAGACATTTTATATTCACCCTGCTAAGTGTTACTGACTGCTCTGTCTCCTTCTATAAAACAGAATGGCCCTTTCCAGGAATCATCGTCTTCTCTCTCTCTCTCTCTCTCTCACACACACACACACACCGGGAACATTTAGGAAACTTGAGATTGTGTAAGGCTTTTTAATGGCTTTCAAAGTACTCATATCATGATAACAGTGAGAATAGATGGCTGTAAATTTTACCGTATGTTTAGCCACAGTTTGAACCCAGCATCCTGAATTCATAACAGATGATGTCAGCTGCTCCTTTTCAAAAAGCCACAGGTAGGGAGCCCAACCACTCCCTACATATACACACACACAAACACATAAACCCAACATAAACAGGGATTCCATGTGGCTACAGGGTTACACTTTATGACCATACAGCCAAATGTGCATTCACAGGAGGAGGCTTTACACTCCAAACATGACATGTAGACGCTGAAATCATGTTTAATCTACACATAATCAATCCAGCCTTTCATTGCTATTGATCAACAAAGTCATAAGTAATATGATACACCCAGTTCCTCCCAACATTGTCATAAAATCTGTTGCATTTTGTCATCCATAGCTTAGCACCCAAGCAAACTGTTTTTCTTTGATACATTATTGAAAATGTTATATTTGGTGATCATTTAATCATTCAGCACTCTATTTTCTCTGTACTCAAGTTAAGGCAAACATGTAGCATAAACTGTGTACATGGATGGAATTAACAGGATTCCATCATTTACTGAATATACATAACTCTTTGCTTAATGGCATACTAGGGAGTTATGGCAGGTAACACAATGCATGCAGAGATGAGTTACACTGGTTATAAATTGATGGGCTGTTTACATTCTGAGTAAATCGATAGTAAATCGATTTAAAGTCACAAAATCTAATATGTTATTTACAGTACACTGATGTCAGTTTATGCTGATTTCGATCTGAATATGGTGTTTTGGTGACATTTGAAAAAAAAAAAAGTATTTATTTTCTTAACTGGAGTAGGACTGAATTTTAATGATTATGTAAAAGTACTGACTGAATGCAAAAGATACCGTTTGTTTTCTGATCTGTCCTAAAAATGATCTCAATATGCACAGCTGTATTTAGCTGAAATGTACTGTACGTATTATTAGTAACGACAGCTGTCATGCAGAGTTTTAACTCAGTCTAGATTCTAACCATAAAATGATAAAATGTAATATTCTATTGATAATGAATGACAAAATTAGATTGTTTTGACAAAATCATTAGCTACAGCTCTGTGCCATTTTTGAATGCACAGAATTTATAATTGAAAAAATTCTGGAGCTTTCCTTTGATTTTTTTTTTTTTTTTCTTTTGAGAAGTACGATCCTAAGAAAATGTAAAAACTACTCATTACCATCAGCCACTGTGCTGTAATATAATTTTCTCAGTTGATCTTTTCAGGCTGTATGTGAAGGAACAAAAGTGACCCACTGTGAACAGTCTGTGAGCAATCAGTATCAACAGACAATATACAAGCAGACAATATCTCATAATGTTGCACATTATAATTGTGTAAGAACTATTACACTGTTCACAGAGTTTGAAAGTATAGCAGCACACATGTAAGCAAAGAAGTGGCTAATGTTGATGACTTTTTGTTGATTTAGACATACTGTTTAATAATTTGGAATTATGATTCGGTTGTAAGAAAAGACTGTTAAATATTTCCAGCTGCATGCATGTGGATCGTTAGGAGAGAGGATTGAGGATGAATGAGGGAAGGTCTGGAAAGCACCAATCATTCCCTGTGGGCTGTCAGAAATGGCCAGATCAGCTAGGAGATGGGGGTTGGGGGGTGGGGGTCACCACTGAAATGGGTTGTGGAAGCGAGGAAGACGAGAATTATATGAGGGAACACTGAAGAGAGGGAAGAAATGAGAGATGGTGATGAGGGTCAGAGGCAAAAAAAGTGAAGAATGAACGGGATAAATGCATATTGCCAAAAGACTAAAAGGGAGAGTTTGAAAATAGGTTGGTGGGGGAGTAAAAAGAGAGGGAGGAAGAGAGAAAAGAAGGGACTTGGGGCCTAGACGAGGGGCCAAACCAGTCCACTGCTGAGTACGTCTGGAAGTGATCACACTGGAGCAGGAGCTGAATGAGGTTGGGGGGGGNGGTGAACATACACATTCAACAATTCTAGTGATTCCACCCTACATACAAAAGACAGATGTCAACCACATGCATGCATGCATAGGCCACACCCATGCAAGATATGAAAGTGTGTTACAGCACAGCTATGCATCACAGAGAGGACACGCTGCTGAAATGTGTGTAACTATGTCCTCTGTGGTGGTTTAACTATGATCAACTCCAGTAAAGTCGCATCAAATTGCTTTTCAGGTTTTATATATCTTGTACTCCCTTATGGATTTCTCTAAGGAGAAAGTGAATTCACTCTGACAATTTGCTGTTACCCCACATATGCAGTGTACATGGGATTGATTTCAGACTGCACATTCTGCACTGTGATCCTTCTGTTAGTTTGCAGTAAACAGGGAAAGGGGGATGAATATAACGAGCACCTAAGCAAATGCTGTTTCTGGAATAAATACCACCACTATAATCTTTCTGTTCAATGTTAATTAATATTGTGATTTTTTATTTATTTATTTATTTATTTTTTTATTGTGGCTGTTTCAGAGAGGTGCTGATTCAACTATTATAATAATTTACATTCAATATCTTTTTGACATAGTCCCAAAAAAAACTGAACATTATCTTCTCATAGAGCTGCACATGTGTATTATTTATTTATTTATTTAAATCACCATTGCAATATGCACTACTCTAATAAAAACATTGCAAATGGCCGCACTATTGGACCAACCAAGGTTGATAAAGCTGATAATTAGGTTGAGTTGTGATTAGGTCCATTGATTTTACTGGAGGGTTTTTACTGTGAAGCAGCTGCACTCATGATGTGAATAAAAGCAGTTGATTAGCCTGAAATGCTAACTTATTTCAAGATGGTCTACTGTAAATCTACATCATTAGCACACTTGTGTTTGTACTATTGTGTCATCTTTTGTAGACATAATGCAAATCTTTTAAATGAGGTGTGTGTGTGGGGGGGGGGNGATTGTATGTACCTACACACTGTTGTTTTTGCTGGTGTATATGTTGTTGTGTAAGAATGTAGAGGCAAATAGGGACGTTTTAGTATAATGTGTAGTTTCAACCTCATTTTATTTTACATTTTACAAGTTGAAAAAGTGTTTTTTTTTTTTTTTTTTTTTTTTTTTTTTTTACAATTATAGCAGGTAACTCAAATACAAGTCCCAAGGAGCATTTTGGTAAGAAATAGGCCAAAATATTGCTGCTTGTGTTACTAATGTCAAGATGTTAGAGGTAGACCTTTATAGAAGTTATTATTCATCAGTCTAAATTCAAATCAATTCAAGTTTCCAGTCTCTCTCTCTCTCTCTCTCTCTCTCTCTCTCTCTCTCTCTCTCTCTCTCTCACTGTCTATATTTATACCTCTTGTACATTGTTTTGTGACAGCCAAATGTACTCACAATAATAGTAAAGCTAGTAATGATATATTTGTTAGTCCTCCTCACTTTAACCTTTGACTTAGACATAAAGGTTAATTTTCAAGTGGGGTTGTGTTTCTTTTGTTGTTAGTGTTATGTCTAATATTAAAGCTGGCCCTTAAAATGAGGCTCGAGCATAGGGTTAGAAGTTAGGTTTAAATTTGGGTTATTTTTCAGGATTTGACATTTAATATCAGCTTAGTGTTTAAATTGATAATATTTGTGTGTGTTGTTTATCTTTTTTGGTCTGCATTGTGTAGCCACATGTTTAACTGTATTCTTAATTGGTGATTGTCAGATATGGGAGCAAACATCACACTTCACTGTGAAATCGGGGGCAGGTAGACCTATGTTCCCCACTTCACGCACGCACGCACACACACACACACACACACACACACACACACACACACACACACACACACACACAAAAGAAAGCCCCACCCATCTGAAGAGGTATACTTGCAGAGCAAGCACAGCCAGTTCACAGAGGATTCCGCCCACTCACCAGGCAATGAGTGTGGGCTCTAACCTGAGTGTGTCATGATATGAAAGTGTGTGAGAGATTGGGTCTGATGCTGTGTGAACCAGTCATTGTGTTTCTGTCTGTCATCTTCTGGTGAAGTGTATTCCTAGGCTGTTCTTGCCCTTGTGAACAAAGATGTGTATGTGTGTGTGTTACTGTGTGATGACAGCAGATCCTAACTGATGTCTCTCTGTGCTTTTTTACAGTCTGCTGCAGTCTCCGATGGAGGTGAGTACATTTTAACTTCTCAACATATGACTTTCTCAGTACCTGTTTCATTTCTAAGACCTCTTTTATGGCCTGTCTAGTCTCTACTTCTTCTCCACCATTTCTGCACTTTCCACCTTATTCCTGGCCACCATTTACTTTCTGCTGATTTCCCCCAGAATTCTCCATTTGTGATGTATTTCACATGCCATTTTATGTATTGTGGAGGGCCAGTAGTCATGTTGTAAAGTATTGGGTTATGGCCATGGTCATGATAGATCCCCCATTATTGTCTGTCTGCATGCAGTGGCTGCATTCACTCTAACAGACAGTCTGGTCTGACCTGCTCAGTTTCTGCTCCTCTTTTCCACACGACTGTTGGCAGGCTATAAACACAGACTCACATTTGTCAACATATTAGCTGCACCCGGGGAACATGCAGTGACAAGTCATAGATATCACGCCAGCCCGAGAGAACACCACAGAGAATACACTTCTCACTGTGCAGAGAAAGGGCTAAATTTATTTTCCATGCATTTAGGCCACATATTATTATCTCATATAAACATTGAGATACATATTCTGTTCTTTTCTGTTCTTTATTTTATATTCTAATGGCTTTGTAATTTTCATCAGCCTGTTACAAAACCATTTGTGCAGTGTTGAGATTCTGTGTTGCTATTTTGCGCTGTTCTAGATGTCATTTGAGGTACACTGCTGCATCTTGTGCATGCAGAAATATGTGCTTTCAGATTTTGCCAATAAAGCAGCTTAACTATTCTTGGTACGGCTCAATTAGCATGTGCCAACAATAACGGAAGGTTTCTGAATTAGGAGAGGCCTAATGAGTTCTTTAACACCTCACAAACACAAATGAAAGACCCCACTCTAGACAGAGGGGAGATAAAAGGAGGAAGAGGTGGTGGGAAACAGGACAAATGGGTGTAAAAGTCCTAGTAGACATGCTGGTTGTCATCTTAAGGCCGCTTATTCACACCACGTGTTGCTCGGAGGACATGTCATTAGCGAGTGCTATGGAAAGCTTCTCTTGCACATTTTTGTGCATGTGGTCTTGTGCGCTCTGTGGTGTCTGTGCCATGAAACATTTTAATGGTTCCTCCTGATTGTTTTAACTGTAAAGCAGCAGGAGGGGTCAGTAAAATCAGAGGAAGATGCAATAATTGAACTGTTCGCATATACACACTGCAGGCAGCTTGGTTGATGTGCTTGTCTATGTTCACTAGTTGTGAATATGTACACTATCTATGAAGAGGTAGTGTTTTTGCAAAGAAAAATCATTTTGTATTGTCTTTTACATCTTTATGCTTTAAAATAGCTTTAACATAACATAGGTAGTGCTTCATATTACATGAAATCAAACAAATGAAATGACCTCCAATCAGAAGTGAGAATAGTAAATGTCAAATGTTTTCCTTGAAGCTGAAGAAATTCTGCACAACTAAGCACACACACACACACACCCAAGGTGTGTGCAGTATGCTCAGGAGTGACACACTTATTCCAAACTCAGGATAATGAAAGGTGGTCTAAATATACGTAATATCAAAAAAAGATCAACAGCACTTTGAGAAGTTGAAGAAAACTTGTGATTCATGTAACAAATTTCTTGGCAGTGTCTGTTTTCCATCTCTGCAGCACTTCTGCTTCTGTAGAGCTTACATTCACCCTCAACAACACCTACAACACTTCTTGAAGCATAATTTTGGATACATTCAATCTTTGTACTCTTTCAAATAAAAATTGCAGTAAGTATCTGATTATTTTGTAAAAATTGCACGGAAAAAGCCCGTCCTGGCCTTTATAACCATGTAAAAGTATTTCCTGTTGAAATCAAAATCATTTCAAGGGTCAGTTATCCAAATCACAAAAACACTGAATTTCAGTGTACTTGCTCTTCTCAGTTTCTAGGCAGCATTGATTTTATGTGTATTATGTATTGTGTGTTAGTGCAAAGCTATTTTAGCCTAAGCCAAACTGAAACTTAGAAATTATTCTGATCTGTCAGAAGTTAAGACAACAGCACCATACAATTTCTATCAGTCTCTGTGTGTGTGTGTGTGTGTTTGAGTAGCTGTATGGGGTCTGCAGGCCTCATTAGTCTCAGTAGTGGCCACCCTTTAACAAGCTTCTCATCAATACTGCAGTTGTGTGTGTGTGTGTGTGTGTGTGTGCCTGTGTGCACACGTGTACGCTTGTGCCCAGCCGTNTGTGTGTGTGTGTGTGTGTGTGTGTGTGTGTGTGTGTGTGTGCCTGTGTGCACACGTGTACGCTTGTGCCCAGCCGTTTTCAGTTCCCTCCTCCCTTTGTTTTGAATTATTCATCATCTCAAGGCCTGTGTATGCTTGTATCACTTACCTACCTGGAAGTTTATAGAGTTGTGTGTATATGTGTGTAAATGTACATGCACTTGGTGCGCATGCTTGTGACCTGACTCTCCCTGCTCTCTCGGGTTGTCAGCCCTGTTGCTTTCCAACAGCAGACTCTCTCTCCTTCAGTCTCCCTCCTCTTTCCTCCCTGTTTTTCACCTCTCTCTCTTTTTGTCTATGAGCCCTGTTGTGTTTACTTGGCCTCTCTGGAACGGTGTGTTCTGCCTAGTGTGCTTGACATTGTTAGGGGCCCTGGTGGGGTGAGTATGGATGGAGGGGCTTGGTTACCCCTCAGGTTTCGCTATCTGCCCCGATGGCACCACACAGGCTCCTACCAGCTCTACCCAGGTGAGGAGACAGCTGGTTTTTGTTTCCAGCTAAAGAAAAGGGTGCAGCTTTTAATCCCAAATAAGCTGTCAAGCTAATATATTGAATGCAGGAGGCTTGATATATTGAATATGTTTTAGTTTCTTTAACTACCAAATGTGTGATCAGATCAGATGAGCTTAATCTTTAAATAAAGATGTTGCTGGTCTGAATGGTGTGATGATTAAATGTTTGTAGTTTTTTAGCATAGCTTTGCTCTGCTGTTAGTCATCTCCAGTTCCGTTATGAGATACCAATGAATTAAAAGGGAGCTGCAATGAAACATTGACTTTGGTTGTCTGTCGGCTTTTTGCAAGGTTTTGAAAAGATATCTAACTATTTTTCCCTTTATGATATTTGTGGCAGTATAACTTTGCTCACTCTGCCTCAAGTTTTGTAGAGTATCTTTTAAGTTAAAGATCTCTCCAAATGGCTGATTTTCTTCAACATTGGTGACAAAATGTACCTGTTCTGGAAAGCAAATATCAACGTGACCTAATTAGCCAGCAGTGTGTTTACATTAAAGGTAAAGGGAACTTATGTGATTGTTGTTTTTATTTCTTGTGTTTTTTTTTTTGTTTTTTTTTTTTTTTTTGCTGTTTAATCACTGTAGATCATGTTTCAATGCTTGTGTCAAGTTATGAGACATTTGCTTTGCCATTTTAGTTGTTTTATAAAGTAAATATAAATAAAGACTGTGTAAATATTAAATGTTACATAAAGACTGTGTAAATGTTAGTAGTTTCTCAGAGAAAATTCGGTGGTAGTTTAAAACTCTCACTATGTAATACCAAGCTGTAATTTGTAATTTTATTGGCTTTAATTGTTGTAAGCATTCTGCTTGGCTGGTTGTCTTTTGTCTTGAATAGGATGTGACTGACAGCCAGACCTCAACATAAGTATAGAGAACATTGTTCAGCTATGCATGTGACAACTGTCTCATTCACGGTGATGGATTACCTTTAATGACTGAAGTTATCCACTATGCTGCTGTTTGTCACTTACTGTGGTGGTTTGGCAAAACCGATTATAGAGATATCCTCAGAACATAAACTGTCAACTTTAATGTGAAAGGAATTGTTTAAGAAAAAAAAAAACAGAAANTCCTCAGAACATAAACTGTCAACTTTAATGTGAAAGGAATTGTTTAAGAAAAAAAAAAACAGAAATAACACTGTCATTAGTTTCTAATTGCAAAGTTTACAAATTTTATAGCACAATCAACATTAGTCCTGGAAGGCTTTTTCTGGCAGGATATTGTTCGTTCAGATCATTCATAGGATCTGCATATTCTTGGGCAGCTGTCCAATGGTTTCCTTCCTCTTGTTTTTTTTTTGTATTGTGTGTCAATGAGCCTAATTGCAGCTCATCAGCACTGAAGCCTCATTCTTCTGGTTATTCTGAGCTTTGTCTGTGTGCTTTCTGTGTCCTCACCTTGTTGCCTTGCCATCTGTCTAAGCAAGTCCATTGGGAACATAGAACACACTGAGGTCATGGTAATACAACATTTGATTTTTTTTTGTGTGTGCGTGTGTGTGTGTGTGATTGTCCTTGTTTAGAACTGAACAGCGTGGAGCTACAGGGCTGCAGCAGTGACAACAGTCTGAACAGTAATGCCAGCCTGCCCAGTGTCCAGAGCCATCGGCGCCACACTGAGAGGCGAGTGGCTAGCTGGGCTGTCTGCTTTGAGAGACTGCTGCAGGATCCTGTGGGAGTCCGTTACTTCTCGGTAACTTTATAACATAACTACCTGACACTTGGCTATGTTGGCCATCAAATACACATGGACACACACTTTTGTTTCGTTTTAACAAACAATAGGAATTTAATATTTTTTTTCATGTTGCAGAAATTTCTGTCACTTAGTTGAAGTACATTAAAGACCTCAAAGTAGAACTACGTCATATATAGGAAGACTCTATCAAGACTCAGTAATGGGCAGTTTGTTGTTCATTGGTGTCAGCCAGTGTGAGCTTTACTTATGTCATCAAATGTGAAAGCATAGAAATGTACGAGTAACCTACTTAAAGTGGGTCATTGGAATATTGTCATGTGACTTGTCAGTATCTCAGTGACCCACTTAACAGATTATCATGTGCAGCATTGCTGACAAGTTGGACATATTTACAGACATTTCTGGTAATTCAAAGTCAGTCAAAGCTGAACTGTGCATCAGGTCGATAATGTTTATATTAGGAGTAAATTGTAAAAAAAAAAAAAAAAAAAAAATCAGCCTTGATGGACTTGATACCTTCTGCAAATCAAAGATTAAAAATTCTACAGTTAAAACAGATGCCCATGTCCATGTTCGACCCATCAGACAGCCAATTAAGTTGCGCTTGACAAAGACAGTCAAAACTTGAAAGTACGGCCTACCTCATTTTATGTGAAATTGCACTGAAATATTAAGTTTTAGTTTTTATATTTATGGATATTTTTTTTATTATAATATTTCTCTAGAAAGTAATGAATAAAATTGTTTTTAAAGCATCCATTATTTATTGTTTAAAATGACTAGACCTACTCTAGCATTAAATAGAGTACATTGTGAACTCAAGTTTAGGACTTGTGAGGACTTTAGGACTTGTGACCCTGGACTTGTTAGCCTTGAGTCATGACTTGACCTGTGACTTGCTTGTTATGACTTGTAACTTAATTTGGGTTTTGAGTGCCAACACTTTAATTCAAAGTAATCCACTCTATAATACATTCACAAGGCCTCAAAAGGGATAAATCTCACCGTCTAACCAGATTTACTGTCTCAGTGTTGCTAGCATCATCTTGTTTGTTATATAAGCCTGTTAAATGCAGTGTGCTTCTGTTTGTCTCCCAGCTGAGATATTATTGTGAGGACACTTAGGTATCTGCCTTTATATTGTGTGATTTTATTTTTCCCATTGCTTAATCTGCATTTATCTCTTTATACTGCAGGAGTTCCTAAAGAAAGAGTTCAGTGAGGAGAATATCTTGTTCTGGCAGGCTTGTGAGTTTTTCAGCCATGTTCCTGAAAATGACAAGAAGCAGGTACCACATATAAACACACAACCGCATTACATCCATGCAGCTATTTACATTTCTCTTATCATGCTCAATTTTGTGTTATGAGGGTAACATCAGCTCGATCCCCTCTCGTTTTTTCCCTTACTATATCATACGCCAGCCAAACCAACAAATATCCTTCTTTATCTCCTTCTGTTCCTCTTCCTCTGTTCGTCTCCTCCTCCCTCTGTCCCTTCTGCTATGACTCATCCTGCGTGACCCTCGTACCTTCTCCAGCTATCCCAGCATGCCAGAGAGATCTATAATAGCTTCCTGTCCAGCAAGGCCACGACACCAGTCAACATAGATAGTCAAGCCCAGCTCGCTGATGACATCCTCAATGCTCCCCGACCCGACATGTTCAAGGAGCAACAATTACAGGTAGCATTTACTTAAATTGTACATGACTGTTGCCTGTAATTTGCAATTTGAAAGTAATTACCAGCCAGTAAGGAAGCATCTATTCTGGTGCTTATCTCTGACCTCCCTCATTAGAATTTTCCTTAAAAATAATTTGTTTCTAATAAAACAGATCCAGATTTAAAATGTGCTAGTCTTTCATTCTTGGTCTCACACAGCTTAAGGTTTCCTGTTTATCTTTGCTAGCTGTCTAGGCAGCATGGATTTGAATGCCTTCTTAGATTTTCATGTCATGGAGAGGAGAAAGTTGCTGAAAAGCTCCATTGACTTCCAAGCTGAGTTTAGATGTTCAATCTATGATAAGAGTCACAAGACTGGAAGGATATCACCCTCTATATCAAACAGAGAGAGCAAGAGAGAGAGAGAGATATCTCGTGGTACCATTGACTCTGGGTTCGGGGTTACACTGTGTGCACAAAAACATACACAGAGGCATACACATATCTTCATTTTTTCTACGTACGTGTTTTATTGTTTTATCACAGATCATTTCTCTATATTTTATTTCTGCTTATCTAAGCACAGCAATGTAGGCTGATCAGCTGGTTAGTCTGTGTGTTCCAGAACAACATAGACCATCTGAGCATCTCTACAGCTACTGGCCGCATTAGCATGGAATGTGCATAAATAATCATGGCCTCCAGATGAGAATCCAGATGTTTTTGTTGACACACTGACCTTTCATTTAGTGTCACTCTCAGGTCAAAATGTCCACATGTACACAAGAAACATCAAACGCTATTGGGCTGATTACAATAGCATTTATTTAAAGGGACATAACCTTTTACTTTTAATAACCTTATGGACATTTCTTTAGTGCCACCTACAGGACAAATGATATATCTGTATCCCCACAACTGGTAAGATTCTAAGAAGCAAAGTTATCAGTTTGTTCTCTGTTTTGTTCAACAGCCTGTAGTGATTGCCATTGAGATATTTATTCTTCTGACAGTTATAAAATGTGCCTTGAACACCTCTAAGCATGTCCCTGTATGTAACTTTCTCTGTTATTCTTTCTTAATCTTTCTCTTTCTCTTTCTTAATCTGTTATGTTTCTTTACCCTTTTCCTCCTTTTGGTTGTTCATTTTTTCCTTTCTTCCTTCCTGTCTACATTTTCTCTTTGTTTTTGTTTGTCTTCATTCCTTTTGCTTGTTTTTTCAATCCTTCCTACCTGCCTTCCCTCCTTTTACCTTGCTTCTGTCACCCCCTGTTCCTCCTTCGTCTGCTTGTTTGTTTTATTGTGTTTTCCATTGTGCATTCTTTACTTCTTTCCTTTTTCTATCCACCCTTTAAGATTTTCAACCTGATGAAGTTTGACAGCTACACACGGTTCCTAAAGTCTCTGCTGTATCAGGAGTGTATGCTGGCTGAGGTGGAGGGCAGGCCTTTACCGGACCCCTACCACATCCCAAGCAGCCCCACCTCCAAACACAGCACCACTGGCTCTGATCGATCCAACCTCTCCACGCCCAAGAAGGTAAGACAACACAACGCAACACACACATGAATTCCTTTTAATGTGTCTGGTGAAAATTTTCATGTGTTATCAGTTTGTAATGTAGCAATAAAGACCAGAAACATATTTGAAAAGTTTATGATATTCCCCATTCAGAGTTTGTTAGTGAATCAAATTAAGAAAATGACAATGCTCTGTAATTTGTAGGATGAGAAACACAGAGGTATTTGTGATATTTTTTTTACTGG
Organism: Lucifuga dentata; assembly: GCA_014773175.1. Taxonomy (NCBI): domain Eukaryota; kingdom Metazoa; phylum Chordata; class Actinopteri; order Ophidiiformes; family Bythitidae; genus Lucifuga; species Lucifuga dentata. Next base: position 285,615 of record VXCM01003789.1, on the reverse strand, counting down.
TTTGAACAAGTACTGAAAATCCTAACTGTTGAAGAAGTGAAAGGGTCATCCTGAGTATCGTCATGTAGTGGGATAGATTTGGGGTTTGAGAAAAGGTGCATCTGTGTGTGTGTGTGTGTGTGTGTCTCATAGGAGGATAAAAAGAGTAAGTCTGGCCGGTCTTTGAACGAGGACAGCCGGGACGATTCAGGAGACCGTAGGAAGGGCATGTTCTTCTCCTGGTCCCGCAACAGAAGCTTCGGCAAGGGCCCTAAGAAACGAGAACTGACTGACTTCAACTACAGTCAGTCGTTTTACCCATTTTCTTTTTTTCTGTTGACAAGTTTTTACACCTAAACATGGCCTCTTACTGAAAAATTTAAGCCAAAATTTTTGCTGTTTTGGTTGTCCCAAAAGCTACTCAGTTGTACTCACACTTACTGCATAAATTCCCATATACAGTATTCTGATAAAGTAAATGTTGAAATAAAAAAGTTTCACAAATTTGAGCTACTTCTTGGACCTGATCTTGCAATGCACCCCTGGGGGGGTTGGACATGAAAATGTGAATACTACTGTCATCAGAGAAGTATTGATGTAATGATATAGTGGTTTTTGAGGCCATAGTTTATAAGCGATAATAATTTAATAGGGGCGCTGTATTGGATTACATTTTATTAGCATTTTGCAGGGATTGAATTGTGTGTCCTCAACCTGTAAGTCTAGCAACAAAAATTGCAGCACCATTCTTACTGTTGTACTTAATTTATACAGAGATTTTGTAAAGTTGTAAAAAAATTTAAAATAAAAACTAGGGACTGTTTTTGTCCACCTTGGATTTGTAGAAATTTTTATTCAGCTCTTAGTCGCCTTCACTTATTTCTTCTGCGGAAATCACTGAAAAATGTTTTATTTTTCAGATTTCTCAGGCAGCAATGGCCGCCGTGAATCCCAGGGTTCGCTCTCTTCAGGAGCCAGTCTGGAGCTTGGGACATCAGGGTCAGGAAGGAACGAGGTCAGACTGGAAAGAGACATCACCACATAATAAGTTTAGCCATTACCACAGCAGCCGCATAGACATTCATGTCAAACAAAGCACAGTCTGAATGACATATGCGTTGTCTTTTCCTTCAGTCTCTCATTCGATTTATCTTTTTGAAAATCAAGTTAAGTTTAAATAAAAACTATTGAGGATACAAAAATAACAGCAGACTAACTGTCCATTTGTCCTCTTCTCAATGTCCACCTCCTGCTCTCCTATTCTTCTTATCTTCGCCTTCCTCTCACCTTCTTATCGCTGCCCTCCTTCTGTTACTCACTTCCTCTCGCTTTCTCTGTTTTCTCTCTCCAGGGTGATCTTTCCCGTGGTGCTGTGTCAGCGTCAGCAGACCGTGGAGTTGGCAGCGCCCCCCTGAGGCAGTGTAATATAAGCTTGCCAGATGGGTCATGTTGCTCTGTACCACTGAGGGCCGGGGTGTCCATCAGGGATCTGCTGCTGGGCCTCTGTGAGAAACTGTGTATCAGCCTGGCAGCTGTAGACCTCTTCTTGATCGGAGGGGAGAAGGTATAATACAAGTGGATGTAGAGCTGCACAAAATGCTTTTTTGCTGTTTCTAAGTGTCTGTACAAATGATCACCGAAAAAAACAAACTACAAACGAAATTACTGGTAAACAAACTAAATAAAGTCTTGGTTAATTGTGGTGCATTGTGCGACTGTTGTTTGTTGTTGTATTGTCCTTTATGACCTCTCTCTCTTTCTCTCTCTCTCTCTCTCTCTCTCTCTCTCTCTCTCTCTCTCTCTCATTCAGCCTCTTGTTTTGGACCAGGATTGCATGACTTTATGCTCTCGGGACCTCAGACTAGAGAAGCGCACTCTCTTCAGGTCGGTCTTGGAGACTTGGTAACTACTAACATGACTGCTACAGGGTACTATAAAATCACGCAGACTGTATTCAATTCTGTTCTCTCAATTTCTAGACTGGATTTGGTCCCTATCAACCGTTCAGTGGGCCTAAAAGCAAAGCCCACGAAGCCAGTGACTGAGGTTCTCAGGCCTGTGGTGGCCAAATACGGCCTGCATCTCTCTGACTTGGTGGCACGCATTGTAAGTCAACCCTCAGCATGGCTGCCTGCAGACAATAAGAAACAGACCGTGAAGGCGAATGCTTCTAATTTTTTGCGTGTTCTTATGTGTCTGTATGATGCAGAGTGGAGAGTCAGAGCCATTAGATCTCGGCCTTCCTATATCTAACCTGGATGGGCTGCGAGTGGTGTTAGATATAGATCACACTCCTGGGAAAGGTAAAGGACACACACACACACACACACACACACACTGTATCTACATATACCAGNCCTGGGAAAGGTAAAGGACACACACACACACACACACACACACACTGTATCTACATATACCAGTGGCGTGAATCAGTCTGTTTCAGCCCCTGCTTCTCACTGATAATATATGGAACATGACTTGTGTCGCCGTCTTGTGTTGTTCCATTTTAATCTCCTTTTTGCATCAGTCCTGCTCTGTCCCTCTGTTTTAGCAGACAAACAGAAAGTAAATCCGTCAAAGAGCCATGTTCCAGCCTCGACCAGCAGAAATCAGCCAACAACAGTAAGAACTCTTCTAAGCTCCTCTTTCTCACTTTCTACTTGCTCTGGAATGTTCCATAACACACCGAATGTTTCCACTGTCTGGATGATGATGTCACGCTACTAAGTGTCTCTGCTGCTGTCTTCAATCACCCATGTCTGTTTGCAGTGTGGTAAAAATGAGTACAGTGTGTGTCTTTGGCAGGGATTGGGCTGTGTGTGACTGTATATATGTGCATTGCTGGGCGGCCAAAAACCTCGTCACACTCAAGATTCCTAATGTCCCGTTATCATGGTTTGCCTGCGGCCAAATGCATTGTTAACTATCAACTTTCTGGTTTGCTGGTTCTCTTTCTTCCATAACAAATCCACCGCCCGAGGGATATAAGCTCATCCTCACAGAGCCTTTTTATTGGGGTCTTACAACTTTCAAAACTCTGTAACTTCCAAAAACTGCCCCCCTCTGTCCAGATATTTGGAAAGACTTAGTGTTGGTAACATTTCAGGGTGCTGTTGGGGTTTTGATGTTATTAGCAGGGTTTTATCTGATTATTAGCCAGCTGAATTGGTCATTTATTACCATCTTGGTTGATTCTACAAGAATTTTCTACCTTCAGCGTAGCAGTGTGGCTGTACGTAGATATGTAGTCTTTCTGGTGTTGTGGTGTGTCTCTGTTAGCCTGCATGTTGGGGATGCATAGTACACTGTTGTCGTCATTTTTCAGTGTTGGACATTTTGGTAGTCTGAATGGAACATTTTACCTGTCTTTTAATTATAATTCATCAAAGCATACATTTGCTTAAATTGGTATGAATTAATGTCATTGATTACCAGTTGCATCAGTTCAGTTACATTGTATCTCTTCATAATTACATGCTCCTATTGAGTTGTCCCTGTTCTTATGAATCATTCTCATCATTACAACCTGTGGTCCATACTTTCAACATTGCAGATTGTTATCGTTTTAATATTTGTTCATCTTGTTTTGCCATAAATAGTGCTGGTCCTCAGATTTCGACAAATAGAGCCTTTCTTCCCAGTCATTACTTATCCCCATACTTGGACCATTACGTCACTTGATCATTAGGGCTCTAATGCCCCACTCCACTCTCCTTGTGGCTCACAGGGAGAGGACAGGTCATCAGGGAAAGCTGGTTCAGCCCACCCACATGGGGAAAATGGCAAGGCTGGGCCCAGCCCTGACACAAACAGCCAGCCCTTATCCAACCACTCTGTCTCTCTGCATAAGGCTCCGGAAAAGAGAAAGCAGAAAAAAATTAATTTAGATGAAGCTGAAGGTAAAAATTAAACAACCTACCTCTTTCTCTTTGTGATGTTCCTGACCACACTAACCCTTTTGCCTGTCTGCAGTACTGCAGAGCAGCACCAGTGCTTTGAAAGCTAGCTAGCTACATGTAGCACAGTCACCTCCGCTCACACTGAATGTAGCTTTGACATGTCTAACTGATTAATATACACCCTCTGCTGCATGCTTTCTCAATTACAATCAATGTGCTGTGTTGTTTGCTGTGATATTTTTACTGATTATTCACTGGAGTGTGTTTGTGTGTCTGTTGCACACGCATGTATGCGTGTGCGTGTGGCTGTTTGTGCACGTGTTTGTTTTGTTGTGTGTGTGTGTGTGTGTGTGTGTGCGTGCGTGCGTGCATGTGTGCGTGCGTGTGCGTGTGCGCGCGCGTGTGTGTGTGCACACATGCATGCACGCCTGCAGAGTTCTTCGACCTCATATCCAAAGCTCAGAGCAACCGAGCAGACGACCAGCGAGGCCTGCTAAACAAAAGTGACCTGCAGCTTCCAGAATTTCTGCGTCTGTCTCCAGCAGTAACCAACCAGGCTGTCTCTCCTCCCTATGACCAAGAGCCCAGTAGCTCCACCCCTAAATCCCATTACCCCAACAACGGCAGCTTCCCTAGCAGTAGTCGCCGGGGCAATAAGGCGAACAGCAACAATAGGGAGGGAGGGAGCGGCACCCACTTGCTGAACGCAAGCCATCAATCACAGAGCTTGGACTCTGCAATGGGTAGGGAGAATGGAGGGGGGAGGAAAGCCAGGCCACCTCCCCCATTTCCAGGCACCATTTCCCCTATCCATCCATCCCAGGGCACCCAGCGTGGGCTCCTCCAGGACTCTGGCAAAGGAGGATCAGTCCAGATGCTGGAGGAGGACACCCTGTCTGATTTGACTCTGGTTGGAGAAGGAGACATTAACAGCCCTAGCCTCATTTATGTCACTCCTTCAGCCCTACCGTCCAAACCCCAACCCCAACCCCGACCCCAACAACAAGCACAGGACGGTCGGCCTAGCTCAGGTACTTCCCCCGTGTGAACTGTGTGAACTTTTCCCTTTTTCCCTTCACTTGACTGCAACTGGGACCAGAAACCCACTAAAGTCAGTTTGAAGTTCCGTGTTGCCCATTTTCAGGTCACACCTTGAGAACTTATCTGTGTGGTCTGTGGATCTGTGTGGCTGCTCCCAGAATGCATCCTGACCTCCTCTCTTCATGCAATGTAGCACTGACAGAATATTTTTTTTATTTGAATAAATTGCTTTCCTTCAAAGATACATTACAGGAACATTTAATCATAGACTCAGGTGACAGAAATACATTAAGCGATAAGTACTATCAGTGGCCTATATCTGCCGAGTGCATAGTGTACTAGTGTATGAAAGACTAACAGAAACAGGACCAGATTAAAGTCAGATACAGGCACACCACCAGCTATTTCAACATTCATATCATAGCTCACTTAGCTTTAGTACATGAAGAGAGGAGATATGGACGCATTGGGCTTCAACAGAACTTGCAATTTCTGCCTGGAATTATCCCTGTGTGGTGTGTATCTGTGTGATCCTTTGAGCAGACATGCTGTGGATTTTCCAGGAGACGTGAGCTCACGGTTGAGCTCCTTATGACTCCAAGAATTGATGATGACCAGTGCCAAACACCTTCCTCCATCCTCGGTGTACAGAATCTAACAATGCACTTTAGCTAATTGTAAACAAGCCTCTACACACAAGCATTGCTTTTTATGTTTCTCTCCCTTTTTGTACTTTGAACTTAAATCAATTCAGTGCCAGCAGATGGTTTAGTTGTTACAAAGCCAGAAAAGAAATGATCATATCTGTTATCAGTCATTAGCTGCTCAAAATCCAAATTGTTATAGAATTGGAGCAACATTGGTGCACTTCTAAGTGGACACTGCAAAGAGGACAAGTTGTTATTTTAAACATGCGTTTAACATACTGCAGTGTCATAGACATGCAATCATGAAAACACACACTAACACTCACATTTTCTCAGTTGCTCTTTATCGACTTAGAGGACAGTACATACTGTGTTTCCACCACTGTTCTCTCACCTCAGGCATTTCTCGTGTCATTCATTCAAACAGGCTACAGTGTGCGCACACACATGCAATCTGTTTGACCAAATAATTCAGAAATTTCTAGTCTGAAAATGTGCAGATTTCTACATCCTATAATTCCGTCTTGTTCCCTTCTTGTACTTTCATTTGTTTTTCTTTTTGCACTACACTGCGCAGCAGCATCTGTTGTTTCTTTCTTAAACAAGTTTCCAATCTAGCAATTCAACAATGTTTTGAACTGCCTGTCCCTGCAAAGCCTCAAACAGAAAAACAATTCTAAAGGTTTGAAATGTTTTACTCCTACTTTATCCTGTAATATATTATCAAAAATACAATAATTTATCCTATGTCCTTTTCAATTTCATTATATATCAATTAAAAGTATTAATTTGTATATAGTCACTTGTGAATCACCATATTACTGTAGCCATTGTTGAATTGCAATGCAACCATGATGTTTCCTCTGTTTTGTCACCATAGAAATCAATTCTATTCTGTTCTTTTCAACTAGGATTGACTGTGCTGTAAATAAATCTAATAAATGTTTTAGAGGTTGAAATATCTCTGTAAAGCCTCATGTGAACAGCCTCCTTTCTTTTTCAGCTTAGATCTTAAGCTTTAGGTCAGGCAATATGCTAATTTAAAGGTATAAACACACACACTGAGCATCATATTTATCTTGACCTGAATGGCAGTCAGTTGCCCAACTAGCTGAAATGTGTGATCAGCACCAGCTCAGAAGACGTGATAGACGTGGTTTTACTTTGTCTGACTCTGCCTATTTTCTTATTACTTGATATTCCTCTCTTTCTCATTCTGTTTCTCATTGTCTCGCCTCCTTTCCTCATTGTGTTCCCCTTGTGAGTGTGTTTTCTGGCAGGATGGGGCTTTTGTTTTGGGGTACAAAGGGTTTTCGGGGACTGGGCCATTAGCTATGCATGGGCTCCTCTTCTGTTCAAAGCCTTGTTGTCATGTTGGGCTCTTTGGTATCCTACAAACAAGACTAAGTTTTGTTTCCTCCTCATCATAGCGCACATGCACACACATAGGGATATTCGTTACTTATTTCTGCTTTGCTCATACACACTCACACATGCTCACGCTCAAATACAAACAGAGCAACTGCGTGTCTGTGCAGCACATGATCTTTTTCAGTAGCAGTTTTCATAAGAATAACTTAGTTTTTGTTTCCTGAGGGACTGACATGTGACTGGCAGCAACTGAATGTGTTTAACCCTTTCATATCTGTGCAGAAACAGAAATTTATCTGTGTATATTCAACTTTCTTAGTGGATTATCTCTTTTCCTGTCACACACACACATGCCTGTACAAACTGCATGATCTTGTGTGTTTGAGATTTGTTAGTCGAAGAGATTTTTCAAATGTTTACCAGAGGAGTTAGGGCAACACTAGNAGTGTTTGAGATTTGTTAGTCGAAGAGATTTTTCAAATGTTTACCAGAGGAGTTAGGGCAACACTAGCAAAATGAAAGGGAAAGGAGGGAAAACAAGAATTGGTATATTAGGAAAAATTATTTTATGCTATATATATATATATCATATAATAATTATATGCTATATATAAAATTATATGATATATATATATATATATATA
>VXCM01003789.1:234666-277859 GCA_014773175.1 Lucifuga dentata | reverse complement strand
TATATATATATATATATATATATATATATAATATTGGTATATTAGGAAAATTATTGTATGCTATATATATATATATATATATATCATATAATTTTATATATAGCATATAATTATTATATGATATATATATATATAGCATATAATATTTTTTCCTAATATACCAATTCTTGTTTTCCCTCCTTTCCCTTTCATTTTGCTAGTGTTGCCCTAACTCCTCTGGTAAACATTTGAAAAATCTCTTCGACTAACAAATCTCAAACACTGCACACTATAACCCCCACAAACATTTTTCTACTCATCAAAATCCTACCATACATGTTAACTAACATACTGTGCAGTATGCAATATATACAGTATATATATATATATATGATTCCTTTAGATGAAAACAAAAAGGTAAATAAATATAAAAATGAAAAGTAGAGTTGGGGTCCGGTGCATAAGGAGTTAATCTCGTTACTGTCACTGCAATTGCATGGGAAATCTATTTATAGACTGATATACAAATACAGTTTTGGGTCTATATTTAAATTTGCTGGCTCTTTCTGGAACTGTTTCCCATCTGCAGTACCACTATTTAGGTTTTTTCTCAAATGGCTCCATCTGCTGGTCAGACCATTTGAGCCAGGACAAACTATATAGCTTCTTATATCCATGGAAACTATTTTTTTTCATGTATTTGTTAAGCTAAATTGACTTTAGTAAAGTCAATTTTAGTAATTCTATTTGCACTTAAGTGGATTTTTGATGTTTCAGCTTGCTTTGAACCTCTTCTTTTGTATAGCAATCTGGGAGAAAGCTAGTTTATAATAGAACTATCAGTATTTTTCGGCACAAATAATACTACATGTAGTAGTTGATATTTAAGTCAACTAGCAGTATTTACATTTAAACAGGATCTTTATGAACTAAGCACACCCTAATATAACAATCAATCTGTATTTTCTCTAGTTCCATCTCTCTGATTTTTGATTAAGATGGTCTAAATTAGTTAGGCATATCTGAGTTCAAGAAATTAAGACAAAGCAGAAGGATGATAAAGACGATGCAACTATTATTTTAGGATACCCTACCACTGAATTCTTATAAAGAGAAACAGTACAGCTAACTTACATAACAGAAAAATATGGATTCAACAGATTGATAGAGTGGGTGTGGTCTCCTTGGAATGCAATCTCTCTCTCTCTCTCTCTCTCTCTCTCTCTCTCTCTCTCTACCAGTAGATGGCAGCAGCCTGTATTAAAAAGACAGAACCTGTGTTCCATTCTCTTCACCACACACACACATGCACAGACACGCACACACACACACAGACAGACACTTGAAATGGGCATTATCTCCCATTCTTTCCCATGAGCCAGCATGGGAATATCTGTCACATCCACTTAATTTCCTTCTGTCTCTCAGCTGTGTGTGTGTGTGTGTGACAGAGAAAGAGAGAGACATTTGTTGCTGGCCATGGCTTTCAGAGTGTGGTAATTGACTAAATTTGACAGCATGTGAATTCATATAATTTCTTGCATACGCAAACACAAACATACCAATGATGAAGCTATCCTCTAGCTACCATTTATAGTCTGTGTGTTCCTGTGTTTTGATTCTTCACTGTACCAGACTTGCTGGTGGTTTCTGAGAGTGCTTCAGGCATGCAGATTGTTTGCTGTGAGGAACGTGTTGTCCATGTCTCTTTTAAAACAGTGTATGCTTCCTCAGGTAAAGACAGAGACAGAAGGAGAGGGAAGGAGAGAGGAGGGGGTTTCAGAATGCCTATCAGAAGAACAGCATCTTCCAACCCTACGCCTGCCTCTCCTTCTCCCCCTCCTCCTCCACCCCGGCCTCGTCTTCGATCACGTCGCAAATCCAAGTCACCTTCATCCCGCTCTAACCACATGACACCAAAGCAAACCTTGGATGTGGACAAAATAGAGGCCACCTCAGACCCAGAAGACACCAGGCAAGCTCGCAGAGGATCCCGTGATTTACAAGGCTCCCAGGGTTCAGAGCTGGAAAGGAAGTGGGAGGGTGTGGCTATGGAGCTGCGTTGCCGTGGCAGCAGGATGAGGTCAGCAGTGTACCAAACATCGGACCTTCCCTCCATGGTTAAATCCAAGAGACAGTTGGAGCAAAATGAGGGTCAGGGGCAGGGCAAAGGTCAGATTGACCGGAGTAAACTGAAGGCAACCTTTGTTTGACAGGCCCATATCTTTAGCTGACCCACAGAGTGCCTAATGCCTTCTCTCAGATTCTGATCACACTGATGGTCTCTGGAGCAAATGAAACATGTTTGTGCTAAGGACCCACTATAAAGAAACTCTGATTCCACAGACTACCTGCTGAGGGCTGTTATTAGAGGACATCAGGCTGGGTTTAATCAAGGACATGATTGAAATGATTACATTCAGAGTCTGATTTCCATCTCAGCACGTTTCCTTAAAGACTACACTTTCTTTCTGTCCAAAGAGAAGAATCCATCTAATTCAAAGACTGCAGTTCTTTGGTTCATTATTTTTACATATCAGGTGACTAAAAGGGTTAGAAAATTAAACTAACATTTATGAAAAAGGGACTTGCCATTGCGAAGTCTGCTACAAGTTAGGCTTCAGTAGTGATTATTTGATGGACCTTTACATACTACTTAAGTCTGTTATAGTTGTATAGTTTCAGCATTTGACATTTGATCTAGTTACTGCAAAATTAAAAACCCTTTTTCCTAAAACGTTTTTATTTTAATTTGTCCTCTGCTGGTCAAAGGCAGTTCATGCTTCCATTATGAAAAAGAAACTGCAATGCAACTCTGCTTTCAGGACAACCAAACAAAGCAAAATCAATTAAACAAGTGTAGAGTTGTCATTCCTGCTCGTCTGTCCTGACATTCACTGTCATTCCAGGGGTAAATCCAAGGATGGCCCTGGGATTTATTATGACCACTCAATAAAAGTTGTATGAGTCAGCCAAAGGGACTTCAGATGGCTCTTCTGCTGTGTCACTCCAAAGTCCCAGTGACACCAGTAGTAAAATCTCATCAAGCAAATTTATTTTGTGAGTGTTTTCCAGATGTCAGCTCATGTTGAACCACACTTTTGCCATTCTGTCTTGTATGTATCAAGTGAGCAACACAAATCCCCTAACAAAACCAGAAGTATGAAAAAAAAAATCATAAAAGTCATAAAGGGAATTGTTAGAACTCATTTGTTTATTTAATTTTGCTTTGTATTTTTGGAACTTTATTATTGGAAAAAGCATGATGTAATGACCAAGGAGAATTAGGTAAAAATTTGGGTCACCCACAGCGCCACCATCTGGAAGCTGCACATAAATTACCTGTACGTTTACTTGATTGAAAAGGTAATCAGGAACAACGCCATCTAGCGTTCTTTTACGGCTAACATTATGATTTTCCTTTTTGCCCTCAGGAGTTTCTTTGCTCATCCAGTTTAGTTCCAGCAGGTATAGGGTGCTTCTCTGTGACATTATGGAAGCTGTATAGAATATGACTAATTATTTTCTTGAATAAAATTCTTGTATAGTCATTGATCTACCATTGGGCGGGCTAATTTGCTAATGCTGGATGTCTAGATTGGCTGTGTGTTCAGTCAGCCTCTAAGGCTGCTGGAGATTAAAATGGATTTCCACAGACAGAGCTCATCAGCGCTAAGCCAGCATGAATCCCAGTCTAAAACCTGGCTGATGCCGGCTTCAAGAGTTACTGAAAGGTACGCAAGTCATGTCGCTTTAATCGAATTAGCTCCATTATAGACTATCCCCCCCCCCCCCCCNCGCGGGAGGGGGGTTGTTGCTTTCTTTCGCCGCCTCAGAGGCCTGATTGTCGGGCACAGAGTGCAGTGAGACGGGTCTCGGCTGTAAAGTCTATTTTGAAAGTGACCCCCTCACTAGGGAGTGCTTGTGGGAGGGGGCGCAAATTAGTACACACACACACACACACACACACACACACACACACACACATACACACGCGCACGCACGCATGCACGCACACGCACTCACAGCTGCTCGGAACCATGACAGAAGATGACGGATTCAGTTGTCGCGGAGGGACATGTCAAGTTTAGAGATGGAAAAAAGGTTAATTCCATCACATTTTTCTTACTTTGAACTTCAGAATGTGTTGACATGCTCTGTAACTAACCAGCGGAATGTACTTGCTTGTGTATTATGTTTTCCACACTTCTCCACAGTGGAAGACTCGGTGGGTCGTGCTTCGGAAGCCCTCTCCGGTCGCAGGTAGGCTATGTAGCCGACCGCTTCTACTTTTATAAAAGGCTATTTATTCCCAGTCAACATTTTCTTCACACTTTCACAGAGACTAGTCCATTCATCCTTGTCATTCAACGGTAATCCCATTTGATTTCTGCCTTTAAAATAATCAGAATATGTCAAGCCTTGTGCGCCGCAGGCACACTTCTATCAACACGTGGGAATATTGCGCAATGAATGATTGAATTTCAGCGAATAAAATAAGTTTTTAAAAGTACAGAAAAAAAATAATCTTTAGTGCTGTCATCCCCATTGTATTTACATTCAGGATGACTCAGGACAACACATTATCTTGATCTACTACCATTGTGGCCCAATAGTTAGTTTGATCTTATTTTTTTCTTTTTTTACAGCAAACTAAACGCTTAAACAGGGATAATCATACAGAGGCATTTAACTGTAGGTTAGGCAGGAAAAAAAAGCAGACAGAATTAAGTTACATTTGAGATACTGTAAGAACGGAGCCCACATCATATGTAAACACAGACAAGCTGTAGGCAGTGTGTGTGTGTGTGTGTGTGTGTGTGTGTGTTCATGTGTGATTTTTATCATCAGCTGTGCCANCAGACAAGCTGTAGGCAGTGTGTGTGTGTGTGTGTGTGTGTGTGTGTTCATGTGTGATTTTTATCATCAGCTGTGCCAGTGGATCAGTTCATTGTTTTACAGTTTATTGTGACAGCTGTGCCATGAACATAAACACACTCCAATACACAGAGGGATTACAAAAAAATGACACGATTAATATTTCACATTCTGCTGTTAATCACAAAATTGACCTTTAATCTGATGAGTCGTTTAAGCTTGTCTCTGTGTGCATGTGTTTGTCCTGTCTCAGACTGTCTGTCTCTGACGGTGTATAAGGAGAGGAAGAAAGGAAAGGACAAAGGCTGTGGCCGCAAGGAGAGGCTCAGCGTAACACTGGAGGTACATATTCAGCCAAAAACGACAAGGTTTTTGGTTCTAATGTAGAGTTGTACTGATCAGGGGCAGATCTAGGGTTAGTGGAGATCCAGGACTTCCCAGATATTAGTCCAGTTCAAAGCTATTTTATATCTACCAAAGCTAAATATAAATTTTGAGAAATGCTTAAGAAATGTNTTCAAAGCTATTTTATATCTACCAAAGCTAAATATAAATTTTGAGAAATGCTTAAGAAATGTAACAATTCGTGTTACGTCTCTTAAAAAAAAGTTATATGAAGTTTAAAATGTTTTAAAATGAAGACCTTTACAATGATCCAATGACCAATCCGTTCACAACACTGTGGTTCCACCTTGGCGATGAATTTGGGTTATTGCAAAAACGTTACAGAAACTTCAAAACACACTATTACAAAAAAGATTCAGGGCTTTATGGAAAACATCCGGAGCTTAAGCCCCATAAACCTGCCCCTAATGCTGCCCGTGGTACTGATGGTTATTTCTATTACAGGTCAGTACTGGGTTGGATAATTCATGCTTTCTAAGGCCGCTGTCACATGTACAGGGTAGACCAAATAATTTGACCATTGCGTAAGATTAAAATATTTGGAGGTGAACTAATCACGATGACAAATTTTATGCTATTAACTAATAGCCATTGTCTGTCAGAGAGGTTTGGTAATCAGCACTATGCAAAATGAGACAGAGCTCCACAGAAGCCAAGTCATCTGTTCTCAAATTGCGCAAAAAAGAAGACGAAGGGAAAAACAAAAATCCTACCATATTTAATATGTCATTGTTACAGAAAAGAGGAACAGCAGTCATTAGCCAAAAAAGAGGGATATCATAAATGTATACAGTATAAAGGGAATTGATTACGAGTAGCTGCTTTAAAACTTTAACATAATTCTAACTTTAAATTTGAAATCTTCAAAACAAGAAATTATATAATTTTACTATAAATTTATGCCCAGAATGTACATGCTGTTTATGATTGCTTTATACCAAAAGAGACCAAAGGAACAACAGAGACAAAAGATCTTTAATTCTCTAGACGGAGTGTTTATTCTTTAATATTTATGAGACGGTTTGTGTTTTGGTCTTGGGTTTGAACTTCTTGTACCCTGAAAAGTTTCCTACCAGAATTACCTTTGGGCAGCCAGAGCAAATCCACCTTATCTCAATCATGGGAGATAAGACGCTCCTCATTTTGCTTTTCCACATTTTAATTTAGGAGGATAAATGTGCCTCTTTCCATTGTGATTATAGAAACAACTTCAAAAGCGTATGTTGGATGTACAATCTAATATCTCTGTTGAATTTACGCTGCCAGGAGATCTGTGGTGTGGAACCAGGACCAGGGTATGATGGGGTGACCTATGCCCTCTCCATCCTCTGCCTGGGATACACATTAGTCCTGGGCTTCCACAGCCGAGACGCCTTGCTGGCCTGGGATGCTCGTGTCCGCTACAGCCTGGGAGAAGGTCAGTAGTTTGATAGATGTCATGAATAGAATAAGGTGAGATCTTTTCATATATTCACACTGTTTCTGTGTAGATGTCGGTGTGCTGAGTATTTTTAAGCATATTTGAGGGTTTTGCAAGCAGAAGTCGAAGTTGGATGTAATATTTTGAGTGAGATCTCGAGCTTTGTGCCCTGTGCTGGGAGCTCAACGACACACATGCAAACTTTTCTTGTCGTGTTTTTATCCTGTCAGTTTGTTAATTTAAAATCTTTGCCTGAAGGATCAATGATCCTAGAGTGTTAGAAAGAGTGTGGTGATGATGTTTGTTGGGTCACAGCTTTTTTCAATACTCAAACGTTTTAAGGTCAGTATTCACTGGTGTTTTAGAACTGGGTTAGTCCTTGGAATGTTGAGGCAAGTCTCTTGAGCTTGCTGGAGTTTTGACTTCATTGATCAGTCATTTTTTACTTCAACTCTGACAGTTTGCACAACACAGGTAGTGTACAGCTGACAACCATTTTCCAAAACATATTACAAGGGCAGTAAATTTTAAATTCTTTTCCGACTTCCATTGGTTTCAATTCATTCGAGTATGCTATTAAAATCAACTTGTACAAAAAAAAAAAAAGAAAATCAACTTGTACAGACTTGAAATGTGCTTGACATAAGTAATACCTCACAGAAAACAAAATGTCTATTAAATTTTTTTGTTGAAATAACGTAATTGTAACGTTTCAACACAGAGCTATACAGAAGAAAATGTATGTCTCTGGCAGTAACATAACATGTTTGTGGGTAGTATTTATTAGGTTCAAACATGCAAAATCACTGGTCTGGTCCTTTAATACATTTCCTTTATTAGATTCCTTCAACTCTCTTACCCAAACCTTATCCAAAAGTCTCTTTCTAGTCTATTCTTAATTTCATTCTTTGATTACTTATCACCAATTCATTGTTGATATGAAATGACATTTCTTGTTCTGTAAAGGACATTTTAAGAAAAGCTTCAGGTGAAGATGATGATTATTTTTCACTTGTCTGCACTAATGATGGTGTATGGGCACCAATATTACTGTTTGCACAGCATATGTGACCCTATATGTGTGTTCCTGTGAGACAGAGAGACAGATCCTGGCATTGAAAAGTGCCATCTGCAGAAACTGAGTGATGACAAATTGCAGCCAATAGAGCTTAAAGAGCTGTTCAATCATCATTACCACAGACATAAATTACACTCTGATGTTTGTTTGCATCTTCATGTGTTTCTGTGTGATATGCCCTGTTGGTTTGTTTTTTATTTTATGCCTCATTTCTTGTGTGATTGATGTGGCTGGTCTATGACCGAAACTACTTCAGCCATCTTTAAGTGATTAAATGTGGATAATGAGAAGGTGGAACACACCACCCACACACGCACACGCACACGCACTGTCGTCATATTTTTTCTCCTCCAGTTCACAGGTTCAGTGTCAATGTACAACCAGGTGCCAACCTGGAGAGTGGCCCCGCCACCCTCCACCTGTGCAACAACCTATTGGTTCTCAGCAGGAACCTCCCCCCGATCATCATTGGCCATTGGAAATTGTCAGCGCTACGTCGCTATGGTGCTGTGCCAAATGGCTTTGTGTTCGAGGGGGGAACTCGCTGTGGATACTGTAAGTAATGGCTGAAGTAGGAAAGTTTGAAATGAAGTTAGTTGTTTGTTTTCTTGTGTGCTCTTTGTTTGTTTTTTTAAATTGTATTTTTAAATAACAAAGACAGTGAACAAACAACAGAAAAACAAACAGAAACAAAGCAGAAATGCCATTGTACGCTAGATAAATCAGTTAAACTTATAAACATCCATCCCATTATTCAAATTGATCCTTCACCTTTACATGACCATGTGCATCTACATTAACAGACCTATATGCCCTCCCATGTGTACATACATGCCTGTATATCTACATGTGCTTGTATATACATTCATATGTGTGCATACACATCCATATCACTCCATCTTCTATTGGGAGGCCTGATCTTTTCATATACTTTTTCCACTCTGTTAAACAAAACAATATAGGAAAAATAAATAAGGACCAAACTTTATAAATTTAAACCAAGGGAGTTTACACCTCTACTTTACCAATCATGTTGGGAAAAAGAAGATATCATTGGTAGAGTCATATAAAATCTGTATGCATTGGGCTAATGTATTTAATCCATTTATTCCAAATTTGATAGAATCTGTCTTTTTTGAATCCTCATGGCGAAAGTCAATTTTTCCATTTTAAATATTTCAAAAATAATATCATACCAGTCTTTATATGTTGGTGGTACTGGACTTAGCCATTTCCTTGTAATTGAGTTTTTACTTGCTGGCAACGAAACCTGCAGCAGGTCTTTGTTTGGATGAAAAAAATATCTGGGGATTTGACACTGGGTGAGAAAATGGCACTAGCCACAAGTCAAATGCTGTTTTTTTTTTTTTTTTTTTTTGGCTGTGGTTGGTAAGTTTGTATTTTGTTCTATTTAATTTGGCAGATAACCAGTCAACACTTGGCAAAAAGGCAAAAAGTTGATCACTACTGGAAAACATTTTATTCCATTTGATATTTTTCTCATTCTGTGGATAACTGGCCAACCCTCTATCGTATGAGGTCTGAGATATTTCCAACAGAAATAAAACGTGGGTTGGTTTGGAACAGCAAGATGCTCAGTATTTTAAAACATAAACAGGTTTTGGAATCAGAATCAAAACCAAGGGCTTTTCTCTATACTTTCATTTTAAACCAATTCAACAATTTTATAGAGAGAAATCACCATAGCTGAGGCAGAAACATCTGTTTCTCCTCTGACAGCAGCCTCGAGAGTAAAACATCACACAGCCATAAACAGCGCAACTCTTACTTCATAACACACATTTTCTGTATAAAAACTAAAACGAGTTTAGCTTCATGTTCCAGCATTCAGCGGATAGATTTTTTTTAACGGTAACTTGTAAACAAAAGAAAGCCATTGTTGAATAGATTTGATAATTAAAAAAAAAAAGTGAACAAGGCATTGTGGGAAATCAAATCAAAACAATCAATCAACTGAAGCAGAAGATGCTAAATGAGGAAAGCTGGACAACAAAATGATAAATGAGAGCATTTTGTTATAAATTCCCTGCTATAAAACATTGAATATCACAGATTGATGTTCAGTGAAAGCATATTTGAGGGTAGGCTTTAAGTCTTAGCAGTAACTCAGTGGATCTGTTGTGACCATGAAGTAACTGTCCATGTGATCTATATACAGCAGCAGACTCATAAATCCCACCTTTTAATGCCTCACTGTCCCTTGATACATCCTCCTTTTCTATTTTTCTCCTTCTTCTCATGCTTGTTGGTTAATAGATCTGTCATTTAACTCATCCAGACTAATATAAAATAAAACTTTCTGTTTTATTGCTGCTCTTTGGAAATAACTTGAGATAGCAGCAGCAGTGTAAGAAATGGCTTTTTATGTGTGGACCCATCGCACTGTAGGCCTGCCTACCAAATAATGGTGTGTGTGTGTGTGCATATGTTGTCAGGGTCTTGGTATTCTCTGAATGTCCAGTTGATGTGGGTTTGTATGTGAGGAATGAGAAGCAGTTTTATGATTTTGGGTGTGTGTGTTTGACAGAGAAAGCACATTACATTGAAAGAAAATACTATATTCCTCTTCATATACAATAAGAGGAGGAAAACGTTAAAAATGTTCATTGTTAGGGAAATTTACTCAACTAGCTAACAGCTGGTCAGTTCTCAACCTTATTTAGAAACCCCTTTTTTAAAATTATTATTATCCAGAAACCTGAAAATATGGCAGCTTGTTTGTCGTATTTGTTATCTGAGCATGTACAATAGCTTGACTTACATGTCTGATTATTTTCACTTTATTTTCCTTTTTCAAATGTGCATGAGTTCATATATGAGAGATACAGATGAGGCCCTTTTTTTTTTTTTTTANTTTTTTTTTTTTTTTAATTTCATTGTTTTAAAGATGCACCAGTGTTAGCAGAAGGTTCTGGAGGTCCCTAAGGAGCTGATGTTATGTCTGTTTGCATGTGTTGTGTGCACACTCAAGCAGACTCATGGCTCCCACAGGAATAACCGTGAGATCCAGTGGCTCTGGTTTCAGCGTTCTGATGAGCAGCAGCTATAAATACCAGCTTTTCCTACAGTGTTCACTCAGCCAATCATATAGTTCCTGGATGCTGAACAGCCTATCATAGTCCTCTCCTTCACTTCATTAGCATATTACCCAACAGCCACAGGAAAATTAGAGAGAGGCCCTCTTTCATGGCTGGAGAGTGATGTAAAGAGAGAGATGTGACCGTTAAATTGGCAAGTTACATTCCTTGTGTGAGTGTAGGTAAAGCATCAGTGTTAGCTTACATTTCTACATGTATGTTTATTTGTATGTGACACAAACATAAGAGACATGCCAGTCCTAAATGATGGAGCAGCAGTAATTTATTTGAGTGCTTTCTGCTTCACCAAAAACAGGCTTTCTTCAATACAAAGAAGTACTATGAACACAAACATAAGTGCGATCCCAGCAGGGAATTAAAATGCAAAGGCACATTTTCACATCAGTATGCTGGAGGTTTGACAATTTTGAACTATATTACAGAAGCAAACATATTTTCAGGTCCATCCCACAGTGACATAGAAAACTCCATTTTTCTCCTCAAAGCCATTTTCTGACTTGTTTCAACCTACATTACATTACCAAGCCAACAGTGCAAAGTTAACTCAGTGCAAAGCTTACTCAGCTACATTTTATAACTCAATGAAATTTGTTTGGACAGGAATTCCACTGTGGAGTGGTTCATTTGTAGTATGACCATGATCTGAACCAGCTGTAAGCCAATCTCGTGATCTATTGATTGATCTAGAACCACTTGCTTAATGTTAAACTGTACCTGTGATTACCCATCGCAAATTAAAAGACCATACTGGCAGTCATGAATGTTTGAGCCTAATATATTAAATTTTCATACACGTAAGTTACTGACAATCATTTCCCAAAGGATACTACTGGAATGATGATTTTAAAATGTTTTTCCTACCTTCCAGACTGCTATTGGTTTCAGTTCATTCTGGTATGCTATTAAAATCAACTTGTTGATACTTGAAACATTCTTGGTATAGGTAATCTATCATCGTGAACAAGATGTGTATTCAGGTTTTTTTTCGATGTTGTGTAATTTTAGTGTTGAAGCACAATAAAAAGCTTGGAGTGAATGTATGTCTCCACCGGGGAATATAGTCCCAAAAGAAGACCTGCATTTATCGAAAAATNAGTGAATGTATGTCTCCACCGGGGAATATAGTCCCAAAAGAAGACCTGCATTTATCGAAAAATTTTAGCTACAGTGACTTCATAATGCTGCGCAACTATTAGCAGGAGAAACATAGAATTTTAAGATGGGTGTATCACTTGAATATTTGATTTTGAAAGATTAAGACGTTTTGCAAAATATCAAGAAATCCTTTGGGAAATGGTTGTCAGTAACATAACATGTATGAAAAGTGAATATATTAGACTCAAACATGTGCAATTGCCGGTATGATCCTTTAAACAGATGCTGTTAAAAGCTATAACATATCAGTCTTACTTTACACATCTTCAGAATAATGTGGTTAGCATGTCATTGTATGTGCTCAATATGTGCTGCAATCTTCTGTTCACCCATCTGAAGGCAGCACGTCTCCTTCACATGATGTGAAGGAATATGGGATTTTTGAGACGTTGTCTTCCTGGGCATACTCTAACTTCTTATGATTTTGATTTTCTCACTCTTGCCCCCAGACATTTCTGGCGATTAAGCAGAGCGAGTGCTGATATTTTGGATTTTCTTGAATTTTCTTCTATGTGAAACCAAACCGAACTAAGGGAAATATAACAAATGCAACCAGACAAACGGACCATAGGACCCACCAGGATCATGGGCAGAGGGCTGTAATTTGCCCACCAAACTGGATGGCTTGTTTAAGCATAGAATTCAAAATCTTTATGCTTAGGTATAAATCATTAAATTTAGGTATCAGGCAGGTTATGGTTACGTTAAATTTAAGATTAAAGATGGCTGGTGTTAGTCAAGGGCTTGGTGGTGTTAAAACCAGGGCAAGGATCTGGGATTTGTCTGTAACTATACACAGATCCATAAGAATGCCTCAGATCCATAGTGCTACACAGATACAGACTTGACAGATTGAGTATTTGTGCAACCAACAACATGTCTAAAAAAACAAGAAAACAACCAAACAATGACTACTTCATGTGTTTTGGAGGTGTCTGTCACAAAAAGTGAACATAGCTCAGCTGGAAATAAGCAAACAGGAAGAAATATGCTTCAGTATTCTTGTAAAGAATAAAATATTGAATCATGTTTATGGCGGCTGTTTCAGAGCATCATCGGGGCAAAGATGAGCAGAATGGTGGAGAATAATTCTAAATAGTGTGGAATTTACTTTTACTCTCTACTTTGCATTTTTGAGAACTCTTTTCTGTCGGATTTTATGCAGAGCAATATGTGGGTTACTCTGTCATCTAAAGCTATAAAAATATTATACCCTTGACTGCCACAGTGTTCTCTGCCACAGCTGCTAAAAGTCAGCTGTGCCTCAGACGATATCATTTCAGAGTGGAAGAGATGAGTGACGTGACAGCCTTTCTGTGCTGTAAACACCACGCATACACACATGCACGCACACACACACGCACGCACTACAAGCTCTCTAGGAGCCAAAAAACCCAGTTGTGTGGTACAGTGGGTATTCTTGCTGTGCTTAGCTGTAGTTGAGCTAGGGTTTTAATGGACGTCTGTTGGACTAGTAACTTTGGTTGCACATAGTAACTTTTGTGCACATGCACGCACACATGCACAAATATAAAAATCACAAGTGTAGTTCTATTAATGTGTTCTGTGTCATAGTATAAATCACTATACTGTATGTACTAAATCAGTACACAGCGTACAACCAAAGTACTAAATCAGTACTCAAGTTCCCATTCAATGTGATAATGAGGCCAACTGTAATCGATGATGTTTGGAGCAGAGCCCTGAGTGGGACAGATTTTCTGGCTTATCAGGTACACACGTGTTAATGTAGACCCTGTAAAACACACGCACACACACACACACACACATACACACGTGCACTGTGGGCATGCAGACGCAGTAATACATGCTCATCTGTGGAGTTTGGATGGTTGTCAAACCTTGTGATCAAGGTAAAAGCAAATAAGGCATGCCCTATCCACACTCTTTCCATATTCTATGCATACACACGCACACACGCCTCATGCCTTAATATTACATTCATGTACCTGTATATGTGTGTTTTGCACATTAGGCAGCATTTCTTTCCTCAGACAAGATGTCATTATAGCTTATCTACGGTTCTCAGTCGTTCAAGTCATTCGTACACAGTGCCTTGAAGTACTAAATCAGCGACTTTCATGTAACATCTCACAGAGGATAAAGTGTCCGGGACTCTTAGTTATTCTATCCTCTGTTTGTAACTGATCAGCAGAACTGATGAAGCCTCTCAGATGAGCGGTCATGTCATTGTAGTTGTCAGAAAGTTAACTTCTACATAAATGTAGGACAGAAATTTCCTGTGTGAATAAATAAGATGAACGCTGCTTATAAGTGGTATTCTGTAATATGACGTCATTTTGAATTCTTTCAGTATTCAACTTATCACATCCTTTACTGCTACAGAAGTTCTTCCCTGATAGAAATGTGATCTTTCTCTATCAATAAGACCTTTTATAGCTGTGAAAGTAGAGGGTGATAAATAAATGAGGATCAGGACCCTGACCTATCATAACAACATCTCTGACATCATCAACATACATCTCTGATAATTAGAAGATGACTGCAAAAACTGCCTTTATTTCATATCAAGAGATTCTCATAATTTTATGTTCCTACTAGAATAATTCTCTTTTGATGACTGTGCCATAAAAGCTGAAAAATTCTCAAAAATTCTTACCTGGAGAAAAGCTTCTCAAGGCCGCTGATGTTTGTAAAGCATAAAAAGACATAAAAAGATAAAAAGAAAGCGGCCCTGACTTCAGAACAATGTGTATGAAAAGAAATGTTGGCATAATTTATTGAGTTACATTATACTGGAGTCAGAAATAACTCTTACCTTCATCAAATCAAGAGGTGATTGATAAAATGGAAAATGAGAAAACTGTAAAAGTTATGTCTTATGTCAGGTAGACAGGTTGATTTGTGTCACCATGTGATTCATTTATAAGTCAACATTGTGACATTGATTGTAGTTTTTACAGAATGGTAAATATTTGACTGCTTCTGGACTCATACATACAGAATAATTCAGATATGATCAATTTTAAGGAGGACTGATCTGCTCTTTTTTTTCTTCCTGAGAATAATCATTGGTAGATTTTGGATTATTATTTTGTATCTCCACCTCCAATGTGCTATGATGTCAGAAAGTGAGATGAAATGCACTACTGTCATCTCAGTGAGATCATTCAGCTCTTGTGGACTTTTGGAGACTCACGGTTACCTACAAAATGCAATCTATTTCAACAATAAGACAAACCAGAATCTAGAAATATCATAGACTTGAATGTGCACCTTTCTTACAGTCTTAAAGTAGTATTTACTGCAGGATTCTTGAATTTAATTAGATCATAATGTGCTCGTCCAGATAAAATGAAAAAGGCCTTGACTTAAGAGCAGAGCCATGCAAAGAATATTTGGCAAATGATGCATTCCATAATTTTTAATGGTGTGCATTTTGTAGAATTGTGTAGAAGTGACATTACACAATCACACAAAAAAAGATAATAGCACAACAAATAATGTATTTCACAGGCACTGACACTGCTAATGGTTTTATTGGGGAATTAGCCTCATGGCTGTGACTGACATTGGGACTGGTGAGCTATTCATAGTTTATGGTTCATTATTCTGTACATTAAATGTCTGCTGTATAATGAGTTGGCAATTCTCTCACCAGTTTTAGCAGGAGGTGACACAGACCGGAGACAGACATCCTGTTTGTCTCACTTTACTCTCTTTGGATACTTTGTCAACTTTTCAGACATCCATCGATCCATTTACACCAGAACTGTGTAAAAATCTGGGTCTCATAAATGTATTATTTAAGCTTATAGCTTTACTTATGTTTATTCTGCAATTGTATCATCCTATTTTATTGTCGGTTCCTACTGACAAAGTCTCGTGAGTTGATAAGACGATCAGACATTTCCACTGACTCAAGAAAACACTTTAAAATGCACAGAGGCCAATGAAGCTAATAGGTTTCCATTACATTTATTGTGCAGTGATAACCCAAGCGAAGAATTCGTTTTCACTATTTGATTGTTCAGCTGGAAGAGTTGAAAGTTGCTCTGAGTGCATATTTTAGTAGCACTGAAGGATACTTGATAAGCAGCTTTTGCACACAGTAGACACAATGCAGCAATTATAGCTTGGCAAACAAAGCCATGCTTGTGAGGAGATCCAGCTTCCAGCCTGTACCTTCATACTAGAATCGTTTAGTGCGTTATCAAGTTTTAAAAAGAAATTTCCTTAAATTGTCACAGAAACATAAAGTTAAAAACTAATACTGCATTTCTATACTTTTTTAAAGCACAGCAGATTTAGAAAGTTGTTGCTCAGATATTATTTAACACAGAGAAACATCTCTGAGTGAAGGCAGGCTCAGGTATTTTTTCCTACATAGCTCTGTGTGGGCTTATTGAAGAGTTTGGGCTAAATCAATCAACATTTTACATGGCCTTCAAAAGAATAATCTTTGGAACTGCCTCAAAGAACAGCTTTTCCTTCATCTTTTGACTGAATGTTGTTTGGCCTTGTTGAAATAATTTGCTTATACTAAATAATTACTTTACTGCTACTTCATACATTAGTATTCAGTTATTAGAAATGTCGTAATTGTCTTTATTCATCTCTCTCCCCCTCTCTCTCTCTCTCTCTCTCTCTCTCTCTTTCTCTCACATGCAGGGGCCGGTGTTTTCTTCTTGTCCTGCTCTGAAGGAGAGCAGATCAGTTTCCTGTTTGACTGTATCGTCAGGGGCATCACCCCCAGCAGGGCCCCACATGGCCTGCGACCTGCCCTGCCTGGTAAACACACACACATGCACACACACACAATTCAGTGCATTGTATGAATACACACATACATAGAATTACTCAAACTGCAATGCATGCCTGTGTATATATATATATAAATGCCTGTGTATATATATATAAATGTGCTCAATATACTTGCTTGGATCAATGTTATCCTCATCAAAGTTGTAATAAACCCTAGTCCAAAGCAATCGATGATAGAGTTATGTGACTCTGTGACTTCCATTATGAAGGTTTACTGTCTGTTTAGTGTGCAGGTTTAGCATTTGTGTCAGGCGCCAGGCTATCAGAAACAACACATGCTTAAGGCCCTGAGGGTCACTGTGTGGATTAAGAGGTCATGCCTTTGTATGCGAGTTGTGTGCAGTTTTAATGTGCTGCTAATTTCACGGGCACTTCTTAGACGGAGATGGAGACAGAGAGTTCAGCAACTATTGAAAAGAGAGAGTAGTTATACAGGAAACATACCTAGGATTTAACGAGTGTGCAATATATACCCCACTGTGTAGATAGGACAGGAAAGACAGGAAAGCCTCAATGTCTGTTCTGGGTTTTGATACATTCACCCTTTGGAGTTTAACACATACACAAAGCTATGCATTGGCAATGAGATGGGAAAATCAGTCAGTAAACATAGAGGATGTACTGACATGGTCAATTGCCTTGAGGTTCTGGCCTGTAAAAGTGCACTCAATAAGACAAACCCATAGGTCCTGAACTGCCCT
This sequence comes from Lucifuga dentata, assembly GCA_014773175.1. Classification (NCBI taxonomy): domain Eukaryota; kingdom Metazoa; phylum Chordata; class Actinopteri; order Ophidiiformes; family Bythitidae; genus Lucifuga; species Lucifuga dentata. The sequence goes on along the minus strand of VXCM01003789.1, from coordinate 260,318 downwards.
GAAAGTTTCGTTTTTGGCATCTGCCATGGCGCAGGTTGCCAATGGGAGGGGCTTTTTGTGAGGGGGGCCTTAAACAGACCATATTTAATACCACCTGTTTTACTGTGTGTTCACGATCAGTACATATAGTCAAACTTTTGTCTGTACCGCGATTAAGGCAAAAATGTAAAACATATACATGGACAAAATTAATAGGATTTTGTCGTTTAAGTATCAATGATTCACTGTTTAATCAGAGTATGTGGGAGAGTGTGTGTGCCATACTGCATGCATAGGTGGTTTCCTCTGATTATAAAGTAACAGATCATTTATATGCATAAGTAAATGTGCAATAATGTAGGTCTGTTACTTGGAGCAAGCCAACAATGCTGCTGATGTGACTCTAATTTTGTGTTTACATGACGTTTGAAAACACTTAATCGAAGTGTAATTTAAATTTTAATGTGCATATAAATGTAGTAAAGCGGCATTACATCAAGGGAGAGTTTCAGTGAATCAGTGTTTATTTTGCACATTAAAGCATTGTAAATAGATACTTAAATGAAAATAAGACCATGGGAATATATATAATATACTCCCTTAAAAGATGAGAAAATAAATAACCAGGTAAAAACATGGCTGGACTTATTCTTTAAGTTCCTTGTAGCTTCTATTCTGGTGTCAGGCAGCTTACGTCACTCCGCTCTGGGGCCGCTGTAACCTCGAGACATTCAGGGCTTAACATAGACTAGCTACGTTAGCAAATGTTAGCCGACACCTCAAAAAGCATAGTGAGGAAACTTGGCATCTGCACATTAGCATTAGCTGCTGTAGTCCAGCGGCAGAGATCCAGGTTGTTGACACCCATACACACCAGCACCCTGACCCATTGGCATGCACACACACGCACACACACACACAAATCTCAGAACCCAACACACTTAACACCCGCCAGCCTGTAGGAATATATAGTAAGGCATCAACAGCGTGACTTGGCAATTTTACAGTAAGTTGCTGTTCCTACACAGATATCCAACTGAGTCGAGGAGTCTATAATTTCCTCTTGAGGAGGTTAAATTAACAAGTTGAACGCATATTAACCAGGAAGCAGATGCATATATACAACACTCCTTTAACCATCTCTTCTTATACTGTCATGTTTTCTCACCTATTTTTTTTTTTTTTTTTAATACAGGCATTTCTTTCTCTAAAAGATATTCCATTCCATTTACACTGTTTACATTTAGCCTCATAAAAGTCAGATGTGAATGAAAACCACAGATTATAATTGTGTGCTTGTCTCAAGGTCTTGTAATATTTCTGTATTTCTGTAAACTTTACCTTTCAAAAAAATTGAATCAATGCATTCATTGCAAAGACTGCAATTCTCTAATTCTAATTTATCTAACTTCATATGTTTGCAGAGTGGGGTTTTGTGTGTGTTTGTGTGTGTGTGTGTGTGTGTGTGTGTGTGTGTGTGTGTATAACAGAAAATACATTCATTTTGACCGCTAGGAAGTTATTTTTTTCACCAGCATCTGTTGGTTGGCTTCTATGTTTGATTTTTTTGCATTACTACTTAAAAAACGTGTAAACCAATTTAGACTAAACTTGAGGGAATGGCTAGGCGATCCAAATCCACAGGCATAATTATGACTTTTTTTTTTTAAAGGATAACATTGTTAGATAGTGTTTTTCAATATTTGTCANATAATTATGACTTTTTTTTTTTAAAGGATAACATTGTTAGATAGTGTTTTTCAATATTTGTCATTTTTTTTTTCCAAAAGGAATACAACAAGCTCAATCTAACATGATAGATTTTCAATAGGTGCAGTTAGCCGTTCTAGTTATACAATTTTTGATTTTATTTTATTTTTTTTTGTCATGGATATTTAGCTAATTGGTTAGTTTCTAAGCTGGTATTGTATGCGTGAAGTTTGTTTGAGAAGTTTTCTTTTTCATTTATTAGTTCTAACATATTTCCCTTTCTTTGACCACATATACATGAGCCTAGATTACATTTATTTTACAAACTTCCATTTCCACAACTGTGTTGTACAGCCTCTAGGCTCAACACTTTATCATCTTGAGTTGGTTCAGCAGTCTCAGCTACAGTAATTATAGAAGTTACTGTGTTGAGTTAGGAGATCACAATGTTCTTCTATTCTCTGCATATATTATCTTTTTTTATCCTCAAAGTAAATTCAAAAGATGTTATTAAACTCGTGACCAGAGGAAAACCTCCTAAAACTTAACTAAGATTTTACTCTGAACAGATAAAATTGTGTATTGTGATATCTCATATATGAGCATAAATGCATAAACATGTCAGTCAGAAAAATGCCATTTTCTGACTGATGAAGCCATTTGGTTGGATGGTGAAACATTTCAGAATTAAAAACTTGAATCCAGTTGACCTGACTGAGGTTTCTACAACATGTCTACCACCTGGATGACTGAGAATCTTCATCATAAACATGTAGGCTTACATTTCTAAAAGATGGTGGTGTTGATCCATATGATGAACCAGGATTCTCTCCCTGTTCTGTGTGTGTGTGTGTGTGTGTTATGTACTATATGTACAGTAGATCCCAATGTTGATCCATCCTCATCAGAGGAACGGATAAGGTTAGAGGCATCAGAGCTGGAGAGAAGACTCAGCATGTTGTCTCACTGCAGCCGAGCGAGCAGCTCAGGTACAGTAAAGCCACAAAGACCATCAACCAAATCACTGGTCACCAATCCTGCTCCTGGAGACCCAGAGTACACATTTTCCAGTGCTGTGTGGATCCTCAGGAGAATGGATGAGAATTGCCGAACTAAAGTATGGATTATACATCAGTGACTAACACATAACTCTGCAGTGGAGCAGAAAGTCTGTGCAACTTTGTCCTGTGTGTGTGTTGGCTCTGTGCCTTTGGATATATTAGTTGCAGTTTGTCACGGTGCTTTGAGTTTTGCTATAAATTGTAAATCCATTACTCATCATTGCACTTTGTATATTCGGGCTGATTAGCCATCTGTCCATATACAGGCATAGGCACTGCTCTGTATTTATAAGGTCATTCTAGGGAAGTTTTGGCCATAATTAATTCAAAGTTTAGAGAGTTGAGAAGACAGACTTCATAATCTGGGCCCTCGCTAGATAGAAAACCCTGGAGAAGACTAGAACCAAAAAAAGTTAAGTTTATTAGTCAATGTGAGTGGTGTATTTGGGAGTGTGCAATAGTATCTCATGACTTTTTTGCTCTTGTCAGCCTCTACTTACAGCTGCAGCACATCTGTTGCTGGGGATGACCACAGCAGCATCTCCAGCTCCTCCTCCAACCAATCAGATGCCAGCTACGGAAGCAGACTTCCTATATGGGCAGAACCCACTGCTAGACTGCACCTCTCCAAAGAAACGGCATCAAGCTCTTCCACACTGAAGGGTTTGACCAATTCAGATGATCGCCTTTATGCTGCTGTGATGGGAAGCTCTGTGATTTGTCCATCCTCCAGCCAGCTCCATCCTCGTGGTCTCCATGACAGCGGACGGCAGAGCTCGTTGGACAGTGGAATTGGGGTAGCAACAGGCAGTCAATCGTCTTACTCTGGGAGCTTCTCTTCATGTACAGGAAGTTTGGAAACAGCCAGCCAAGGAGGAGGGGAGGAGTTTGGCTCCTCAGCCAGCCTACCTGCTCCTCCTCCACCTCCTGTTGTTCCTCCTGCTCCTTCTCCTGTAATGTCTGTATTTAACCCAGAGCACAATTCTACTGCCTCATCCTCCTGCTCTTGTCCCTCCAGATCTGGCTCTCGTTCGTCTCGTAGGCACAGTGAGGAGTACCAGATCCCCAATCTGCTTAGACTACGTTATGATACCCCCAAGAGTCTCCTCCAGGCCCTGTCCCCGAGGGAACCCTTAGCCCAGGGAAGCTCACCTGAAGTGTGCAAGGACAGAAAGAGCAGTGGGGATGGGGGTCATAGTCAGGGACAAGGTATGAGTGACAGCCCAGCAAAACCCAGGGCTCAGCATCAGGCCATGATGCAGCGCTCCTACTCTTGGGGAAGTGAGATGACGCCCTCTGTGGAAAGTGCAGGAAGTTCTACACCCAGACCCCTGCTGCTAGCTGGCTGCTTGGTCTGTGGAGAAACACAGGTATTGGTGGTCTCTCATTCTTTCTGCTTTTAATCAATCATCCAATCAGTCAGTCAGTTGATGAATGAACAAACTATGTTGAAAGTTACCCTCAAGTTTGTGCCTTTTATGTTATATTTTTACATTTTTGTCATTTGTATTGATTACATACAAGTCACAGTTTTATGCAGATGTTTTCTCAAAGAAAAATACCAGCTGAACTTTCTGAGATCTAGCAGATCCTTTGACAACACTTACCAATGTTTAACAGATACTCTAAAAAGTTTCTCCTAACCAGCTGGAATGAAAAATATTCAGTCTGCTCCACAGTAAAATAGATTTCTAAGACATTTCACAAGGGGAATTTCTACTCTTCCAACATAATAAAGATGACAGCCAGACAGTCGCAACATGAAATTGGCTAAGAATTGAATTTACTGTGCAGCAGACAGAATATTTGTAATTTTAGTCTTTGAGGAGTCTGGAATTTTTTTTTTTAAATGGTGGCATATGTTGTCAAATTATTCAGTCTCAGAAGTCCAGCCATTATGTTTCTTTGTGAAAAACAGCATAAATCTGTGACTCACATAAAACCAAATGCAAAAGACCAAAATACAGTATAACAATGATAATATGAAAGGCATAAACTGGATATGAATACCAAAGGGTCCCATGTTAGAAGAAGGATTCAAAACCCCAGTTTAGAAGTTGAATCACATCAGTTAAAGTTGTTTTGCATTGACTATTTGGCGCCAGTAAAGAGAGAAAATGCTTTTTGAAATTTTCCAAAATACCCTTGGGGAAATTGGGTTAATCATCAAATTACAGTACAGTCAAAGAATGCAAACAGCTTCATGTTATTATATAATTGAAGATAAGGATTAGTTATCATGTATTGCCAGTCCTTACACCACCACCAGATAATCTGCCACTGAACAGAAACCCTATTTTAGGTCACATTTGGGGGTTTTCTTTTCTTTTCTTTTTGTGCTAACATTTATACTAAGCATGAATCCCTGATGAAATGAAACAAAATGTTTGCAAATCATTATGAAACTCATTTACTGCAGCGCTTGTTTTGCTCACATGGATGTGAAGCGTTACTTAATTTCTCTGCTTGGACTTGTTAAGCTCTCAGACAAGTTTTTCCTTGTGCTTTAATATGAGGGATCTTATATAAGAATCCCTTGTGCTCATAAGATAGTGTAAGCTCCATGGAGGAAACGTGGTCTGATATTAGGGGATGAGGAAGGAGAGTGGGTGAGTGCAGTTAATATCACTCAGATTATCAAGTGGGCATCTGCTGTCACAGATATCGAGATTTATTAAACTCATGGCACTTTTGAGAGACATTCTGGTATCCTGAAGTGTTGGTGTCTTTTTTTCAGTCAGCAACAAAAATCAAGACCTTTGCCATATTTCTGTAATGTTTTAAAAGGTAATGTAACTCATAGTGATGCTGTTGCTGTGGTGCTGCTATTCTATCGTGCTGGATGCCAATGATCTGTATATCCTGAGCAATTTTTAACTTAAAAAGCAAAATGGGTTGAAATGGAACTTGTACAGTATCCCTATGCCAAACAACATTTGTGAAGCTATCATATATTCAACTTTTGTAAATGTGGTTCAACACAGTTGTCATATATATTTATGTAGGTTGGAGTGGTTTAAAGCAAATATCCCATTAAGTGTCTTTAACTCCATGTTGTTATCTGTGCAGTTTTCCTATGCCTGATATGCTGTATGTCATCCTGATTTTTTTTTTTTTTTTTTTTTTTTTTTTTTACCCTTCTTATATTCTTGCTTCAATACAAAATTCTGCTAGATTAATCAATCATGCATTAGCATTTTTGGTAGCAATCATATGGCCATTATATATACTTTGCATTTAACTTAATATGGTTAATCAGTTACCTGCAAAATGAATACGGCAAATAGGAAATATTTGTTTAGCTTGTTAAACACCAACATTCACTGAAATATATAATTTTTTTGTCTCCATCTTGTTTTTCATCATGGGCTATCATGCATATGCAGGATAGAGACTCAAAGGATCATACTGGTCGTTTTGAGCGTGACAGTGTGACTCTTTATGCCTTTGGTCTGAAGACTACACGGGCATGGGGAGAAGATATAAACATCACACAGGAATGACTGTGAATCAAACCCAGGTGACAGTGCTAGCTGCCCAGCAGTTACATCACCAGTATAGTGAATTAATAAGAAAATGTTAGGTATGGCAGCAAAAACCTGCCAAAAAAGTGCCAGTGTGGTTTTTCCCTTTGATACTTGTATTACAGTCTAAATCCTCAAAAGCCCTGACAGGCAACTTCTTCACACTGTGTCTAATTAATTTTCTGATGAGTTGTCGAAGCCCTTGTAGTCTGCAAATTGTCATCAGGGCAGGAGAAGAAACAGGAAGTCTTGTGATTTCTGACAGCCTGTGTAGGAGTGTGTGTGTGTGTGTGTGTGTGTGTGTGTGTGCGTGCATGCATGCGTGGTGCGTGCATGTGTGTGTGTGCATGCAATAGAGAGAGCAAAAAGGGACTGAGAAAGTTAATGGCTACTGATGAATCAGGCAGAAACCTTCAGAGAGGAAAACCCTCTGTTTAATCAAACGTAAATGAGTTTTCTGTATCCATCAGTCCCAAAGTGTCAGCAGTTGAATGTAACAAAACTTTAGACCTTTCGTAATGGATAATGATGTTTGCTGATTTCATGACTTGCATTATGTCCAATGAAATTAACCACATGAGAGATGATGTTCCTGAAGCTACATCCTGCAGTATGGCAAAACTTTAGTGTACTGTTTGGAATTAACTGGATTTCTGCCATGAATTACTCATCAAAACTGATCTGTATTCTTCATCCAAGTTATAACAATAGATTCTACCTAATCTAATGACAAACCCAACAGTTGTATGCTTCATGTCATTATTCAGCATATTATTTAATCATTCATTGTCCATATTGAAAATGTACGTGAACCTTGCTTTGACTAACTAGTATAACCTTTTTTTAGCAGCAACAACCTCAACCAAACATCAGAACACTGCACAACAGTAAAGAGGAATTTTCAGACCATTCCTCCCTACAAAACCGTTTCAGTTCATCCATATTCCTGGAATTTCTTGCACAAACCGGCATCTCATGTTACTTTAAAAAGTCTGGAATCTGACTCCATTCCAAAACACAAATTTTCTTTTTAAACCATTCAGTTGTTTTCTTGTGTTTGTCACAAGACCCTATAATGCCATTTGTGTCACATTTGATACATGATTTTCTGTGACCTCTACATCATCAACATGATCAGTTATTGACCAAAATCCTATTATATCTTATGTAAAAAAAAAAAAAAAAAAAAAAAAAAAAAAAAAAAAANGTGTGTGTGTGTGTGTGTGTGTGTGTGTGTGTGTGTGTGTATGCAAAACAAATTTTCAGACTTTTTTTAGGAGTTTGTTAAAGGGTTCAATAAAGAAATAAATTGCAAAAAAAAAAAGAAAAAAAAAGAATTTTCTGGTAGTAATTATGTCATGGGTCAGGCTTTACAGGGTTAAACTTCAGATGTCAGACTCTCACCCTGACATTCTTCTGTAAAATTTCCTGATACAATTTTGAATTCTCTTGATAACTGCAAAACTTCTAGGCCTGAAGCAGCAAAGCAGCTCCAAAACCATGGTTAAGGCAGCACCATTCCTCACCGTTGGGAGAAGGCTTTGGTGTTGATACGAGGNAAAAAAAAAAAAAAAAAAAAAAAAAAAAAAAAAAAAAAAAACTCTTTTCCCAGAAACTTTGTGAAACATTTAGGTGGTCTTTTGGAAACTTTTAATGTGCAGCATTTCTGCAGGACTTTTGCTTTTACCTTTGTGTTCTTTTTATTCTCCTTCAGCATTGCATGCTGTGCTCTTAGCATCATGTGTAACAAATTCCCAGCATTTGCATCATTTGTAAAAGACAATTAGGGTGGAAATTCATAAAACACATTGCCAGATTTAATGTATTTAATGTATAGTGGCGAATATCATCACGTAACCATCATTCATAAATGGCATCTTTTAGTGTTTGGTATGAAGTCTGGGTGACATTTTAAACTGTCTCTGTAACTCACGTGTTAGTGATCCTAAATTTGATATTCAAGCCCACTGTCGACCAGCCACTTTTGATTGTATCACCCACTCATTTTTGTGGACTGCAAACTGCTCTGTGAATGTTTATATGTTGTATTTAGTAAAAACAAGTACATGTCTTTTTTTTTTTTTTTTTTNTTTTTTTTTTTTTTTTTTGTTTATTATTAATTTTGTGTTTGTTCATTATTGTGGCTTAGCTGGAGATCAGACCATATTTGATGAGCAATTAAAGCAGAAATCCAGCACTTTCTTGCCACTGTCTAAGCTGACAGGAGAAAAACTGTAAAAAAGGGTAAATTATCTGTCACCTCTTCTGATGTCACCTTAGGCCTTCACACTGGTTTTCTTCACCTCACGTCCTTGTTTATAATCTCCTTATCGATCCATTTCCAAATCTCTCTATCCTTCCCTGCTTGCAGGTGGTTTTCTCATTTCTCTGTTATTGCCATTTTCCTTGCAGCCATGCAGGCAATGATGACTGACAGCTCGTGACTCTTTTCATTAGCTTTTCAGCTCATTTCATTGTCTTGTTCTACATTCATTAATGCTTGAAAATAATTAACAATGCTTCAACTATAACTTTCCTTGTCTTTCCACGCAGTGCGGTCACAGTTTAGACAATTACATTACACCAGAGCAGTGGAAGTCAGCTAAGGACAGATGCTTGACACAGGTAAGATTTCTGCCTATTTGAGCTTGTTCAGGGACTAACGCAGCCATACGATGAACCGCTGTTGATTTAAATGAAACAAATGAAGAATGATGCAAGCTTATTTTTCAAAACAGGTTCATAAGAGTGGAAAAACTAACAAAATAAATTCTAAACTTACTCAAGATGTGACAAAACATTTGAAATATATACTTTTTTGTCATTTATGATGTAGGTTGTACTGTCACCTTCTGCAGGGACACCAGGTGTGTGTATGCTGCCGTGTGCTTGCATGATTTCTGTGTTACTGTCACCATGTGAATTAAAGTGAAGCGATATTAATTTGAAAATAATCTGCCAAACTGGTTTTGTTCCTAGACATCCCTCTCTGGGTGAAAGAGGAGCACGGTGGTGATGTTAATGGCTTGGCAGGTCTGAAGAGGGGCTTGTCTTCTCCACCACCATCTGCTCCTCCACCACCTCCACCAGTACTCACCTCACACAGACCAGCATCAGTCCCCGGTAAGAAAACCACCTCATTATGTCTGTGAAGGTTCTTCTAAGTCATCCACATAGTAAAATGTCTAGGATGTAGAAGTGCAATTATGGAACTGAAATATTTAGACTGAAGACATTTCACCGATCACCCAAAACATCTTCCATCTAACTATTTAAGTCCTGTGATTGCACTATAACTTTGTAATTAACTAATTTCTAATGTGTGAATTGTTTGTTTTCCAGGTTTGTTTAGTCTTTTTTCATAATTTATACTCTGTTGAAGAAGAAACTTTGTGGCTACAAGCCTGTTTCTCAAACCCTTAGAGCTCTGCTGTCTTCATCATGATCAATGTACAGCAGCCACACCTACCTACGTGCATGCGAATGCAACAACCACAATTTACAGCTCCATTTGCATTTGTTTCTCTTTAGGTATGTCCCAGTTCCCCTCTGAAGCTGCTACCTCTGTCCAGGACACTAGGGTGCATCATGACAACTGCATTAATTATTGCAACATCCCCATTAGCCTCCTGCCAGCTAAAGCTAACAGAGAGCTCCTCCTCTACACAGGTGGACCTGCATGAGAGCAGCACAGCTCCAGTTTCCAGGCCATGCAGCAATATGAGAGGTAACAGTTTGCAGTGAACAGACCCAGTAACAGTACCAACGATGAAGAAATTGTGCAATGTTCACTTACAACAGAATCAATGTAACTGATCATTCCTGCAAACAGCAAAAGTTTTTACAATGTTTGCAAAGGCTTCTGGATTGGGTAACATTGACTGTAACCTTTAAGCAACCTTCTGGGAACGCCTAGATCTCTTTTATTGTCTCCAAGAACATTCCTAGAAATACAGTACACAAACAATTAAGGCCAATTCAGACAATTCACCTAAACAGCATCTTTGTTTTCTCCTCCCCACTGTGATTTCCCAACCAGAAGAGGGCTCCATCAGGTACGCCCACCTTGACATCAATGCCATGGAAACAGCTCAGAGAGTGGGGGCGGAGCATGTTCAGGGCAGGCCGATACAGCTGGAGAGCGGGAGGAGGGGGGGCACTTAACTGACTCTGCAGCACATATCTCAGTGACAAAATTAATTTTCATTTCAGATTCTCTCAATCTGTCTTTGATGCTAAAATGCTCAAATACAGTCGATCATCAACCATTTTCACATCTAAACACACAGTTCTGCCAGTGTCCAGAAATTCCCACAAAACAATCCATTCCACTAAATAAGAATCTTTTCAGGGCAAACAGGGAAAGATTCTGGGAATCCTCTTATGCACCTATCAAATAGGAGTTGTTTGAAAGATAGATCCACTCGTACTGTTTCACATCAACTTCATGTTTAATGCAGAATAAGCTTTTTGTTAAAAATTTGTCTTGAATTTGAAACAGCAGCATCTTTCTTTATGCCAGTACAGCATAAGTATTTAATGGTAATGTGCATAGACACTGTTAGAAATGTGTTGGGGGTTAAAAAAAAAAAAAAAAAAANAAAAAAAAAAAAAAAAAAAACGGGCATTATGGAATAAAGAGGTCTCAGTTCAAAGGACTTATTCCAAAGATTAAACCCAACTCCTGTATGGTATAATCGAAGTAAGCAAACTAAAATAATAAATAAATAAAGGTAGAAAACTGTTTTTCTCTATGCAGAAATCTGCTCCTCTACAGATCAACAAAAGGCCAAGTTTGGCGAGTTAACCAAAATGATTAACAAATTTAACCAGTAACATTGAAGAATCTCAGATCTTTATACTTCAAAACCAACCAAACTGTGTTTGTACACAGAGAGCTGAAAAAGCTCTTTATAGCCCACAAGCGCACTCAGAGTGCATGAGAGTCTGTCCCCTATGTGGGCTTTATTGATGCACAAATTATCTGAAATACTTTTTATTTATTTAGCCAAATATCATATACAATTTTAGTTATGATTATTTATAATTTAATATTCATAAACATGCCTTAAAGAAATGTATTTTAAGATAAAAATTGGATTGGACATGTTACTGACTGACACTCAGTATTAAAGAACTCTTATTGGGGAACAAAAAGAGGATCAGGACATCCTTGGTTTTTACCCATTATATATGTCACATCTTCTTTTGGCTGCATAGCATTATAGCTTGGCGAAGCATCTGTAGAGGAGAAATGGGTTGTGTCTGCCTCTTATAAGAGTTTCTCTCTGCATGATTATGGAATATTGGTATAAAACGGCTGTGATTCTGAGGCACTGACACCAACACCTGATGTTTACCACTGATGCCATAGATAGCAGGCACCGTTATATGTTGTGGCAGGTAATTTGTTAAGGTAAATTTTCTTTTAACTGTGGCAAGATTCACTGTCTTCTAACTTGAACACATTTAGCCATGAGCCTGTCTGTTAAAATTATAGAGCTTTCTTCTTCCAAAAAAGGTAACCAAATTAGATTAGATTTACCACAGCATAGGAGCAGAAAACAAAAACGGTGAGATCACGACCCCTCTTGTCACACCAACATTTTTCTAACAACTGTCAGAGCTCCAGCTTGCTTGGTGGCCATCATTCCAAATTAGAGCTTAAGCTTTTGCAATTGAAATATGAGCTTTGAAATATGTTGGTTCAATATCACATTAATCCAGGCTGATCTATTCAAAGAGCCTGAATTGTTGATGAATGGAAAAGCATTTGACGTGTGCTCCAATTTTTCAACTCCCTCCTGGTATCATCAGGACAAACTGTCCATATTTGACATCAATTTATTTTTATGGTGGCTCTTCCCCACCCGTGTATTTGAGACTGGGAAGAAGAGAAACAACATGAAGATGAGTCAAGGAAAAACATTTCACCAAGAACAACCTGTTAGCATTGCTAAAACACCAGCTGCAACTGTGACTGTAGTCCACTACTGGATATCTTGTAAATAGAAATTGCTTTTATTTATATGAAGACAAAGGCCCCATTTACACTTTGCATTCAAATATGCTCTGTGTTATCCGCATTATCCGGATAAGGAAGAATGGATGTTAGTAGAAGTTGTAAATGCTATGCTTTGCAATCAGAATGAAATCCAACCTACCAGACATACAGATGTGGTCTGGGTTTCTGATCAGTCATAGCTAGCTAGATGTAAATGTGATCCGTGCAGCTGCTACACATTTATGAAATAAAATCCACCCTCAAGTTGAAAACATCACCCCTGCCTCATCTTCCAACTTGCTCTCATAACAAAGTTATTTTGAATCAGGAGTTATGACTTGTCCTAAATGGGTACCTACAAGTGGAAGTGGGCACTTTCAGGCCACAAGAAAAAGTTATAAAAAAAAAACAAACAGATGATACTTATCCATGGAGCGAGGAGGAAACACAGGCTGGAATAACGTAACAACCCGCCTGCTGAGATTTATTCACAATGCCGGCAGAGTCCAGACAAAGAGAACATATGCAAGATGCCTACAGATATCATCATCCAGATAACTTATCAGGATACACAGATTGCATTTTAATGCCAGGTATAAATGGGACCGATAGGAATGATATGCAACTATATTTTTTAAATATTACTGTTAACCTCTGTATGTTGTTGGCACTTATTAAATAATAAAGATTGCTGTTATATTTTCTGGTTCTTGGGTTTTCAATGCTTCTTACTTGAATCTTTTTATTTTTGTCTTAAATTTATTAGATAATGGAACCAATAAACCAGGGATATCAGTTACTACAGCTGTAACTGTGTGTAGCATTACTGGAACAACTGCAGTTTGATAAATATATGATTATGTTTTTCTGGGATGAAATAATCAGTTTTCAGACTGCATCTGCGTGGAGGCCTGCTGAAGCCACGCATACATCACCTTCCCCCTTCACAGACACCTAACTGTCCCCCTTCACAGACACAATACACATTCACATTAACATATGGATGAGCACCCAGGAACTCCTCAAGATCCCCTGCTGTTCTCGTCCCCTCGTTTAGTTGTAAAACTTGCAGAACAGATACTGTAAAGACAACGAAACAGAACTTCTAAATTTCTCTGACCTCCCAAACACCATGGTAACCAGAGGTTATCACCTTAGAGAGACTTGGTAACACTTTGATCTTTAAAGCTCCTCTGCAATAAAAGAAAAGAACATACAGTCACTCTTATCTGCATTTGAGTATCTCACAAGCTCCCTCCCCCAAATGGTCACTTCAATGGCTCCAGATTGTCTACAAGCCAAGGACTTCACAGAGTTAAAGAACTGATCTCACTACACCAAATAAGACTCTTAATTCAGAATCTATTCAGGAAACAAGAAGATGTCTGAATTTATTTAGAGTCATGAAATAAATGAGTTGCTATCTCTCTCTCTCTCTCTCTCTCTCTCTCTCTCTCTCTCGAGTACCTTAAAACTATGTTCAGATATTGAAATTCATTTTCAATACTACATGCTTTTGTTGTACTTGTATTTGTGTTTATTTAGTTAAAGGATTTAGTTTTATGTGTTACATTTCTCCAACATACTTCTTAAATCACAGAACATCACATTGTTATTTTATGATCCTTTAAGTTCACACAAAATCTATTTTGACAATCTACAACAATCTAAGCTTTTGTTTTATCTTTGTAATGTTTAGAATACTTGCATTGATGCAGAAATAGATTTAGTTAATCAAAGATCATCAAATTTCATAATAGTGTTTTAGATGTTTAGATTTTGTGATAAATTCCTATTAGACAACAAAAGAGATGATTTATTTGTGTAACATGGTTTTATTTGTGCTAGCATGTCATACTGTGAATTTACTACGTGAAATTTCTATGTATCATGCTTTGACAATGGGAAATGAGTGGACTTAGTATAAGTATAGGTTATGTTTCTGTAATATCACAGAAATTAAGCTGCTCCAGGCTGCTGCCTGCCTTCATGACATCATCGGGAAAAGCTCCTATGAGAACAAAGCATGGGCGTGTTCTTCACAACGCGCGAAGGGCTTTTCTCTTTAAAACTCCACGCAGCCCATTGTTTGAGGCTTTTTGTTGTTATCTCTCTTGGCTTTCTTTCCTTTTTCCTTTTGTTGCTGCCCTCTCTACACCGCGTGGCGGCTTCTCTTCTCTTCTTGTCTCCTTTCTTCACCGCGTTGCTAAAACAACGGCTAGCGGTTCTTTATTTTAAAGTAATCTCAAGTAATTTTATTAGCTGTTCTAAGAAGTTTGTGCCTGAATCAGCGATAGATGTTATCACGACCTCCACGTGGTTTCATTCAAGCTATTCAGTTCTAGCTACGGTTAGTTCTCCAAGTTAGCTGCTCTGCTACGTGCCATCGGCTCCGCTGACCACGTTGGGTAAACTCCAGCACTGCAATCCGGTTCGACCTGAAGTCCAGCTCCCAGCTCCAGCTGTTCGTCGAGAAGTGCGCTGATCTGGTTCCAAAGGAAGACCCGTTTGTTCGGATCCGTGACGACGGCCGCGAGTCCGAACATCCTACCCGAATCCTGAGGACTGCCTGCACCACGCTTCCTTCACACGACGTGACCAAGCTGCTGAGCGCCTGAGTCAAGACTGGCGATCCGACTTTCCCACATCATTGGAGTGACTAAGCCCAACGTAAGATCTTGTCTTTGCCGATGTTAAAGTGATGCAGCCTAACTACGTTATTTTCCCATTTCCATATCTTTCTTACCAACCATTTTCTATTTTCATAATTGCCGTACTAACTCCGTAAAGTAAAGCTAGACTCAGTCAACGTTAGAATAGGTTAGGATTTTATTTTGAAAATCCACCAGTTTTCCGTTGTCAAACCTGGTTTTCATTTCTCACATAATATCTACCTCATTTGTATATTTTTATATTTCTCATCTGTAAATAAATGTTAACCTGTGCAATAGTACTTTGTTTGCCTGTTTCAGTTCGGAGAAGAAATCACTGGATGAGTCAAAAACCATTACTTTTCAGAGTTGAGCCCAAATATTAAGTTAAGATCTGAGACTGAATATTAATTAATCAAAATATTCAGTTTAAACAACTTAATTTTCCACATAACGTGAATGGTGTCCAGTTTAAATAAGATTAATATTTCTTTATTGAAATTATGATCTTAACATTGCAACTCTGCATACCATTGTTTATCTTAATTAATATTCATATATTACTGTTATGCATAATATATATTTATGCTACATGTGTGACACGTGATGCAGCTTTCATTTCTTGTACAGCTACACGCAGACGGTGTGGATAAATTGTCTGGCCACTGATGTGCCAATATATTTCTGCAGAATAAATTACTCACAGTTGGTTGGCTGTTCCCCAGGACCTGAACCATTGCTCTTCAGCCAAACCACATCATCTGCTTTAGAGTGACTCAAGTTCTGTCCATTCCTCCTCATTCCTCCTCAACACCACAGAATTTGTCTTTCTTGGAGCACTGGCACATACTGAATCTTAATCATTGCCTAACAAATCTTCTCCACCTGCCTGTCTTTAGCTGTACAAATAAATGATGCTCCAGAGACCTGGTGGATCACCGTGTGTGCGAACACTAATTCATCTATTTTTTTTTTTTTGGTTTTTTTTTAATCTGTACTGTGACAGTCTGCTCAATCGCCTATTACTGTAATCATCAATATTATGTTTCACTGAGAATAACATCCTTATGCAGAGCACAGGTTTTGGTGTAGCTGATTTGTAAGACAGGTAACAAATGCAGACAAACAACACCTATGTACGTATGTACAAACAAACAACACTTTATTTAGAAAACAGGGGCTTATTTGTGCACAAATCAACAACCGGTAACACCAGAAAAGTAGAAATTGTTCCATGGAAAACACTGATTCTTCTACAGTAGTTAAAGGTAATGAGGGAATGTGTGTGGGATGTGTGTGTGGTTGTAGAGAAGTTACTTCAGTTCATTCAACCATCACTGAGACCATGAAGATCATTCAAGCCTTTCACAGCTCATTGTGGACGAGTCCCTGACGAGAAATCTTGTTGGTCAAGTCCTGCAAATGTTTCTTCATCTGAAAGGAAAAAAAAAATCTATGTAAAACCAACCCCTGTTGTTGTTATTGTTTTTTTTTTTTTTTTTTNTTTTTTTTTTTTTTTTTTTAACTCTTTTACCAACAGGAAATCCCACACACATTAATATTATTATCATGAATATTAACTGTAGACCAATTCTCAGGTCTGTAGTGGATTAAACTCCATATTGGTTTTGAATAAGAGTTTCAGACATCAAAAATAACAGTTATACAGTTTAATAACTAATGTTTTTTTTTTTTTTCCCCACTGGATTTTTGACACAAATTTACTTAATATTTCTCTCTGGAAATGTAACATAAAAGAAATTTTGCGGTAGTTACAGCATGATATGAAACATCTGGTTTCTCCAACATTCCAAAAATTAGTTAAGATCTGACATGTTGGTTAATCAAATAATAATAAATTGCCAGCTGTATGAATTTGAAGGTAAAATGTGTTTAAAAATCTTATTTAATATCATCTGCTACAATACATATGCTTTAGAATTTGTCCCACATTCATGTAAAATGCTCTTAATACCACCGTTTCCAATCCTTTGCTTATCCCAGTCCTTTAAAATGGTTTTTATGGATGATATATAAATAATAATATATCTTAGAACAAGATTATAAACATTTTTCCCCAAATAAAGTTGAGCCAAATTTATTCCTTTTTGATTCCTTCCATAGTCTCAAAAAAGTGTTTCTCCAGTAACTAAAAATCTTATCACCAAGTATTGCTGAAAGTCTTGTTTTACAATAAGAAAAATATTGACTGTTATTTACCCTTGTCCCCTGGTTTCTTTATAAATTGCACTTTGTAAGCATTGTGGCATCGATTTATTCCCTGCCTATTGTTGCAACATCATCCGTTTTATAGAGCAAGCAATCAGTCCACCATTAGGCATCAGCTCAGTGTTATGATTGGAGTTATTGTGGAGTAAAGCTGCTGGACAGCCATTTTGTTCAAGTTTTATGTGCCTCCCTACCTTGTAGCCCATCTCCCTGGTCTTCTCAGAAATTGTGTTGTACTTTTCCTGGTTCCTCTTGATGTGCTCCTTGTCTCCTAACGCCTCCACGTGTCGCAGCTTTTGGTGGGAAAGTTCCAGCTGCTCCTGGTAATGGCTGTGTTTCTCCACCTTGGTCTCAAAATGACGCAGCTCCTCCTGCAGGTACAGGGAAGACGCAGCAAAAATCACAGAGGTTTGTATGAGCTCAGCACATCTTCAATTACACGCACAGCTGCACATCAGAACTGATAAGCCTCAAAGGTGATGAGGGAAAATTCTGGTTAAACGTTTCCCGTGATCCTGCAGCCAGATATCTGGAGAGGAAATTGAGTTGTTCTCTGGCAATCCTCTGCTGATGGGAAAGAGGATGAAAGCAGCATGATACAAGACAAAAGAGAGCAAAATGCACGGCGCTTCAAGTGTGTGGCACAGAACACGTGATCAAGAGTTGCATTCAGTATTTACACTCAGTATTTACCATATGCTAGGGGTACTCAAATACAAATCTTAAAGGTCTGCAAAGCAAATTTTCAATAAGTCCGTTTATTGAGGTCAGTCAAGCCAGCGTCAGGATCGGATTGTGTTGAGCACGGGGGAGCGAGGGAGTGAGGAGGGGTNGGGGTGGTGGGGTACCCGCCTCTCCTGCTGGTCAATCAGACCCTGAGCCAAGCTAACTGCTGACAAAACTAGCTACGCTGTCAACTCTCAATCTGCGCTACTCTCAATGAGCCCAACGCTGTGTCAACCCATCGTTGTCATGGAGATGACAGGATGCTGAGTGTAAGTGGACCAAACCAAAGCAGAATAGACATTCTCACAGACAGTGGAGCAGTCGGATGTTCAGAGTGCCACTTGCAGCGGAGAAAGCAGAGAATTTTGACTCATTGTGTTGCAGCGATGTCTCGCAAATAATATAAATAATACATATGAAAAGTATAATTTGCTCAGAGTCTGGGGACTCTGAGCAAATTATACTTATTTATAATAATTATTGTGGTTCGGTCCAGATCTGGACCAGAGTCCAGATTTTGAGGATGACTGCCATATGCGATCAGCTGCCATAATTTGCTACCACGTACACAGGACATTTTTCTGTTATCAAAAGATCCCTTTATTATACATCTCTACATCATGTATGTATAATAAATGATATGTAAGTTTTGTGGTTTGATCAACATAGTCACATGACATTTGTTAAGGTTCCTTTGCGCATGTTTGAACATAGCAACCGCATCCCAATTTGCTGGCACAGTATGCTTATTCCTTTTCTTATTTTGCTGATGCCACACCCAGACATTTCTCACCAATGAGCAGAGCGAGTGCCATTACATGGCATTTGTTGATATATTTAGATTTTGGTTCTGCTGGAATTTTTTGTGTATGAAACCAATCCGAATTAAGAGATAAATGCAATATTGTAAAAATTCAGTCCTTGCTGTGGAACAATGCAAACAAACAGATCTGAAAAGCCTTGAGAGAGAGAGAGAGAGAGAGAGAGAGAGAGAGAGAGAGAGAGAGAACTGCTGCTGCAGTTACATAAATGCTATCTACAGAGGAGTTCTTGAAAGCAGAAGAATCCAAAGAGAGCTGTCAGCACGCAGACATGAGATCTACCTTGAGAGAGTCCAGCTCATCTTTGCTGAGGTTTGCTCTCTTGGCAGCCTCCCACAGTTCCATCACACGGGGCTCCCTGAACTCTGCAGAGTAGAAACATATACAGGCAGCGATGAGAGATGTGTGGCCCAGAGTGAAAGCTGGATCCTTATCAACATTTTGTATGTACACTCTCTGGAGCTGCAGTCACAACCGTTTTCTGATGGTTAAATGACTGAAATCTAACAACCACCTCAGTAGCTAAACAATTTAATATACGGGTAATATAAAACGCTCAGTTTGAGCTGCCCTGAATGTTCTCGTAACTGCACAGCTCCAACAAAATGAACCAAAATTAGGGGAGGAAAATGGGAGAGGGTGATTAAGATGAGCGGAAGATGAGAGGTTTAACCACCTCTCATCTGAGACACCATGGAAGGAATATGAGAAGAGAAGTAGAGGAGATAGAATGATCCAGCAGAAGGAACACTGCCTTCATCTTAACTCCCCAGCAGCCTCCCACTGAAACTAGCACAGCACAGATTCCATTAAAAGCCAAGATAAACTATGGTAGATGAAAAGCAGCAGAATATAATACATCAAAGTGTGTAAGCCACTGAAGAAAGGCAGAATGTGGATTGATAAGAGACCAGAAACTATATTGAAAATTCAACCTGGGAGAGTAAGTAATATTGTCTCAGATAAATAGCTCAAAGACAAATTATTTTACATTACAGAAGGATACAGCACTGTCATTTGCTTTTAATAGCCTCTCTCAAATAAACCAACATCCTTTTATAAAATCCCAGCACAGTCGTATTCAAAAGACACTGTCATATCAACAAATACCAACTGTGTAGCTGAATAAGCTGTTAAGCTTGCGAATCTCAGTGAATGATTTTCTGAGACAAATGCAGAAACTGGAACTGAGATGTAGGAAGAGAATGCTGGTGTGTTTGTTCTCTCGTACCGCTGTCTTCTGTGAAGCCCTCGTGGCTGAGCTTACGGAGACGCTCAAATCCCTGGTTTAGGTCTCTCATTTTCTGCTTCAGCTCCGTGTGCTTCTTGTACACGACGTGCTCTTTGGTGTCGCTCTCCAGCGGACTGATCACGTTCTTATGTACTTCTGTTGAGACAAGCGAAATGATGGCAGGGAGATAATGGGACGGGTTAGAAGACAATNGGGGGGGGGGGGGGATGGTGGAGCACAGAGAAAATATAAGCAAAGGAAGACAACAAAATATGAATATTTGATAAGGGGCACCTTATTAATGTTAAACTGTTAAATAGAACAGATATAGAAGTTGTTGAGATGATGCATAGGCCTGTTTTTCTTTAGATGTCTTTAGATGTTTATTTTGTAGTAATACCCCTGTGTAGCCCAGGAGCAAGTTCTTATCACTCAATGTTTTAAAGTTGTCGTGAAACTCCTGCCATATCTCACCATACAAAGGTGAGGAGACTAAAGCCAACTGGACAGTTCTGCCATTTACCGAGTGATCACAGCTAGTATTTGCTTTAAAAGAAACAAGGCAAAAAGATGAGAAACTAAGACTGGGGAAACCAGAAAAACAATGCACAGAAGGAGCATTCAGACAGGCACAAAAATATACGACACCCACTGAAATATGAAGACACAAAAAGAGGTGCAAAGTATCCAAACAACTCCACCCTCCTTTCGTGTCTTTTAAACACAGTGGGACCTGTCAGCTTGACTTAAAACCGAAAGCGTGATGTGATGTGGAAAGTGCTGATAGACCTCACTGTGGGTGATAACATGCAGGCAGACATGACAATAAGACTTGATTCACTGCCTCAAACAAACAGAAGTGAGAGCACTACAGATATGGATATGTGGATTTATGGCTGAGTGACCTCTGCAACCATGCAATGGCTAACAGCCAAAGGTGAAAGCAAAGAGAGGAAGTCTCCATTTCCTTTGGTAACTATGCCGCCTGATGAGTGTAAAGGGAAATTTTTAAATCAACTGTTCCCTCAACTTAGTAATTTGCACACTCTATATTCTGATTTTATTACTTCAATTTAGCATTTTTGCACTGACCAATTACTTAAATTGCTCCCTTGAGTTAATAAATCTTGCTCTTGCTATAAATTTCTTATTATCTTTTGACACTCAAACCCATAGGCTTGAAATGTGGCTCCAAAAAGTTTGTAGTTTGCTCACTGGGTGAAGAGCAGCTTTGGTCAGCTTAAATCCAGTCAGTTACAATGGGTTCTAAAACAAGAGAGAGCAGTCGTCTGATTTCACGGCTAATCTAAAGCCCGACTCTTAATATCATTAAATCAGATGTGTAAAAAAGGTTTACTGTATAAACTCATTTCATGTATGTTGCTGTGACCCATAAAAGCACATATTTGGATCAATATCCAGATCAAGCACGACAGTTTGACTGACGGATGTCAAACATAACAGAATGTTGTTTAACAGTCAAAACTTTAAGTACATCCATGTATCTCAGATCCAGATCAAAATACTTCTAATAAATCCAAGTCACCTATAGTAATGGTGTAAAAGAAACAAGAACAAATGGAATTCCAGTGATAAAACTATTACTATGAATCAAGTAGTCTGAGTAAGTAATTATTTCAAGGGAATAAACTACTGAATTGAGAGGACAAAATAATTTTGAAGGTATTGTTTGTAATTTGAGTGCATGTATTACTGATTAAAGGGAAAAATGTATTTACATGTTATTCCCTCATACTTACTGGGCATCGCAGGAAAATATGAATACATCATTTGACCTTATTTTTTAGCCCCTAATTACTGCGCAATTTCCCAAGTTGCTTTTATATATTTAAATAATATCCTTGTTATTCTGGAATAGGCCCTGGAGCAAAGTTGTTGTCAGAAATGCAATTAGGCCTGTATAGAAAATAAATATATGGGTAACATTTAGAAAGGGGCAGGAAAAAAACAAAAAACACAAGGCGAACAGAAACTGTTACAGACCCTGAAGTAAATAAGAATTGACTGCAACCAGTTTGGCCATAGAGTGCAGGGTGAGAGAATTTCTGCTTCCTTGAGGGAAAGTTGGAAGGTACAATATAAAGACACACCTTACAGAGTTTAATGGCACCTAAACTTGGCTCCAGAAAATATCCATAAAAGCTAGCAAAGGTCGTGACCTGCTGGTTGTGAGGCCTGTGTGACACGGAGCTCACCCTCTGTCCGGCTGACCGTATCCATGAGAATGTTGTACTCGTGGATTTTGTCTTTGTGGTGCTGGAACTCCCTCTTTAGGCTCAGCAGCTCCTCGTTGGAAAACTTCCCTGAGGTCTTGGCCTGGTGGTTAAAAAGCCATCAGAGAAACAAAGCTGTCATTCTCAAACGTCTCTGTGAGGCTTCATGTGAACTGGGAGCTCTGCAGCAACGTAACAAGCACGTTTTGGAAGAATAACAACTCTTCAGATAGGGTGCCTTTATGTTGCTGCAACACAATGCCCTTTGCTGGATTTTTTTTGGAAAGTTTTAGGTAACGTAAACATGGACTATATGACACCTTTCATCTGAAAATCTGTAACTCATGGAATATCATTTTACAACACTTGGAGGCAGAAGTGTGGATTCAAATCACAAGACTCTACTTCATATGATCCAAAAGACTTGCATATCGACATAGACACTGCTGACTTGTGACTTCCCTGTCCTGACTTGAGGCTTGACTTGAGAATTCATTGCCAAAGCCTGAGACTTAGTTGTGACATGCAACGTGGCCCCACTGCTAAATAGCATACGGCTCATACTGCATATGTACAACTTGCATCATCCAACATCCAGCGGTCAGAGGTCGCAAATTTCCACAGCTGCATCGTCACAAATGCTTTTCCAGGAACGAACGATTTCACTGTTAATAATTTGGGAACTTCTGGTACAGCTACAGTAAAAGTTTTCTGCATCTCATGTCCTTAACTGGCTGTGTACTTATCTTGTAATCTCTGCGGGATACACAAGGTTGTCGCAAAAACTCATTTATGTGCTACAGCAGAAATGCATTTGCACACAATGTAATCCTTTAAAAATAAGGCAACAAAAGCTCTGATGGTGTCCGGGTTAAAAGCTGGTGCTGCTGAGTGGAGCTTTGAAAGTAGTTTTTTTTAAACCAGGAAAAGTCGTTTAGGTTCATGTCATGGCTGTGTAGTGGCTGTGAGTTTCTTCCACAGGAATCACACAAAGACACAACAGGAAGCAGCATAAAATCAAGGCACCATTCCCAAAATATATTTCAGTAATTTCCTTCCTCCTTCCTTTGAAAATGTAGACCAACGCAAACCTTGTTCCAGAGTTTGTCCAGCCTGGGATCATCAAATACGTCTCCGTCTTTGTTGTCGTGGTCCTTAAGGTTGTTGCTTTCTAGCGGCCGCGTGTCCCTTTTTCCATCCATTCCATACTTGGCCAGGATCACTACAAAACAGGACCATGGGAATGTTACAAATGTTGTATTAGTAATCACAACGTAAGCTAATAAAAAGTCAAAACCATGGCAGATGTTACAGGTGTATACACGTGTCGGAGGAAGCTGATAACCAAGACAATCCAAAGTGGCTTGCAAACGGTTAAATAGCTCAATATGCGGATGCTATAAAAACTCTCTGACACTGATACATACTGTGTATTCATAATCAATAAAGTTAACAAACATGACATACCAATTTATAATAAAAAAGTAACCAGAACCCTTCAACCAAAAAACTCACTGATTTACGCAACAATACACTTTGTTACACCTGCACAAAAACAGTAACCTATAGAAAAATATCAAAAAAGAAGCAAACTGCATCCATCCAACTGCCAGGAAAACAGGTTCAAGTTTAGACTTATGTGCTGATACTATTTTTCCAGGACAGATAAGTGATGATGTCTGCAAATATTTGACATCTCTGTCAGTAACATGTTTAATATTTGACAGTTCTGCACCAAAAATAGTGAACGACAAAATATACATACACCCTACTTCTGTCTCGACATTTTAGACTACAAAACACAAAGTCGAAAGTTCTGCCTGCAGTAAACTTTTCAACCAGCTGATTCAGCAAAATCCTAAACCCAAAGTAACCCATTGGCATCACTTATTAACTTGTGACACTTTATTAGTAGCGTGTTCACACACAGGAAGCTTGTGTGCTTTACATTTTATGGATATAGACACAACCTTGACCAAAATGACCTCCAGCAAAGTAAGATTACATGACAGTCAAAGAGAATATAGAGTATGAGGGTCTAGGCATATCCCAGTGACCTTAGTGTCAAGATGTGAGGGAAGCAATTTTTAAAGAGCAATTAAAGTGAATAAGGGAGAAGGTCATGGTTTGTGGGGGCAATGCAGTTTAAGGTCCTCCTTGAAGATTTATATTTAGCCGACAAAGGAAGGAGGAGTGACTCTGCTTTTCTAACTGCGGTTGAAAGGTAATTCCCTTGGTGGGGGGNGGGGGGGGGGGGGGTCTGCAGAGAGGGAAGCGCCCACCTCTGCTAGTGGCAGAATGATGAACAGGCTGTGTTGTGGGGCTGCATCGCTGGCTGCATCGCTGCACGGAGATCCGTCACAGTCTCACAGGACAGCTCAAGCTTTCTGAATTCAATCGTACTTCACCAACAGTCTCATTGCAGTTTATGAGAAACACCCTTTAGCAGAAAAACCAGACCTTGTCTTCTGAAGTCATGGTTTGAATATAACTGTTAACCTCACATACATGCAGAGCTGCACATAAGCGGCATGCCTCAAATAGAAAATGTGTGTCTGCTCTGCCATGAACACTGATATGCGTAGCAAGCAACCATGACAGACAGAGAGAAAGAGAGATAGAGAGAGAGAGAGAGAGATGCACATAGTTTCTCTGTCTTTCTTCATTTTTATTTCTCTTCCTCTTTCTGTCTCTCCATTCAAATGGTATTAATTGAATTTGCCATGATATTTCGTGGAACCTGAGTATGTTCACACATCCTGTGAAGGTTAACCTGAGCAGAAACCAGACATACCTGTTGCACGTCCTACCTGCTGCCAACGTACAAACAGGAGTTTGGGAGCACAGACATTGTACTCACAGACAACTGTGTGTATGTGTGTGTGTGTATGAGAACACAGAGAAATGCACAGTGATCAACAAATTTTCTTTATGATGCCACGTTCACTAGAGAACAGCTAATAATTAACCAGGTTCACCCTTGACGACTTGTCATCCATCACAGACCTAACACACACACACACACACACACACACACACACACACACACGCTCACATTCATACCTATGGGGAAATTTGAGTCCCTAGTTAACCTATCATGCAAGTTTTTGGACTGCAGGAGGAAACCGGAGCACCCAGAGGAAAACCACAGACGGGAATTCAGGGTACCGTCTCACCGATGAAGTTTCGTCGGAGCTGGGCCTCTTTCTCTCCATTCTCATCCAGTCCTTCGACCTTCATCTTTTTCCACTGCAGCTCATCCTTCTCCTGGATCTTCAGGTCACTGTGCAGCTCAGCCTGATGCACCGGAGAAAGCTGCATCTACAGCCCCAGAGGAGACAACGTAACACCAGTTAGACTATGGAAGCAGACCCGGCGTTACGGGCGGGCATCCGTGGGCAATGCCCGCCCATTTGAATGTCGTGCCCGCCCGGATGAAATCGGCAGTTTAAAAAAAAAAAAAAAAAAAAAAAAAAAAAAAA